>PVHY01009719.1:0-55004 GCA_004024945.1 Uropsilus gracilis
GAAAAAAAAAGTTTGTAAATAAAGATGGGTTATTTCCCCCCCCCCCAAAAAAAAACAAAGCAAACAAACAAACAAACAAAAAACAGGTGATATGAGAAAAATTGCTAGCAGAACAGAAAACTGAGACTGGTCAAAATTAATTCATTTGCTTAAGTTCACAGAGTGAGGAAGGGACTGGGTTATGCTCTGACATAGCAAAGGTGAGGTATCCTTAGAGCCAGGGTGCTACCTGTTTCTATGGTGTATCATTCTGCCTGGGCTTTGCATGTGCCTAGCTACCAGTATCTGTGTCACTAATAAAGGTATGCAGTATTAGAAAGCTTTGAAAAAAAAATCTTCAATACAATCATAAAAACTGTAATGGCATGGGAAAATGTGTTACACACATTATCTAAAAACAGTGGTATACATATGATTCCCCCATGAGAGGGTAGCAGAATGAAGACCCTAGATTTGGGTTCACTGACTCCAGGTATTCATAACTGCTAGAAAAACAAAGCCAAAAACCCTAAAGAAAAACCTGCTCACCATACCACACAACATGAGCACAGAGGCAGGAAAATTTGTAGGTGAACTGTGTTTACACTAAGGAGTACAACCCACAAGAGGAAGGGAACATCTGCAGCAATGAGACCTTTAAAGCGATTGATGCAGGTCTAGAAGATCATGACTGTGCTGGATAAGAGGGTGCACAGGCAGACAATCCAGATAGAGGGAGCATTGCTGGAGTGCTTTGGCGATGGCATGTTCTGATTTGAGTCTGACATTTGGAACAGAAAATAATTGTAATGTGGATCAGATCAGAGGAGTTGGATTCCCTACAGAAGAGGCTGCTCTCAAAGTCAAGGATCAGATATCTTTATCAGCTGCAGTACCCCGCTCCCCAGCCCTACACAACCATGGCCCAAGTACCTAAACTTCTATTCCCTTTTAAGTCAACATTAGAACAAACCTAATAACAGTAGTAGTGGACATCCTTGAATATACTGTGTCAGGGGGAAAAAGTTGCTTGTCTGGGGATACTGAGAATGAGTAACTGGCTTAAAGGAGGCAATCACTGTCAGGTGCCACCACACATTGCTGGCACCCAAAGCACCAAAGAAAGCTCAAATTTCTAAGTCTTATGAAGGTGATTCTTGGTGTACACTGACAGTTCATTTTATACCTGCGATCCCTTCCCAGTATTAGTCCCCTCATTATTCTAACAGGTATAATAGCAGCAAATGGAAACCATCTCTAGTAAAACCTATAAAAATTGAAGATAATGAGATAAAAGAAGATATTGAAGCTACCAGAGAAAAACATTGAAAGGAGTCTCAACTCAGTGACATTGTGGAGCAAGAGAAAAGGGCAACAATTCTCGCAATCTTCTGGCAACTCAAAAGCAAATAAACAAACAAACAAATGAAGGATATAAAACAACAGAAAAAAAAGAAAAGTAATATATGAGGGAATTACAATAGACATAGCTAATTTTAAAAATACAATTAAGGACCTTAAGAACAAACAAAGGTAGTGGGGAAAAAATGATGAGTTCAAAAACATTATGTTGGAAACACAAGAATAGAAAAATCTAGAGGAAAAAATCAAAAATAATGAAAACAGTGTAAGAACCCTCTGGGATAACTTGAAATAAAATAATATCTATTTTATGAGTCTCAGAAGGAAAAGAAAAAGTAAAATGCATAGGAAACCTATTTAAATAACCACTCAAAAATGTTTCAGTTTGGAAAATAAATCAGAAATTGTTATTTAAGAGACTGGAAAATTTCCAAATGAATAACACCTGACAGATTTACTCAAAGGCAAATAATAATAATAATAACAGATTTGAAGAATCAATGACAAGTACAAAATATTTAAAGATAAAGGTTACCCTTTAAGGGAATAACTATCAGTCTCTTAGCAGACCTTTCAAACATAAACAGTACAAGCATGAAGGAATGGGAAAGAGATAATCAAAGTCATCAAAAAAAAAAATCCTTCCCAGACTCCTTTACTAACAATATTAACAGTCAGAATAAGAGAAAGAATAATAAATCCTAGAAGGGTTATTGTAAGCAACAGAACAGTTAGTATTGAATAACAGATACTTAAGTCACTTAACATGGAAGAGAAGGATAAATAATGGGGCTGACAAGAATCAGGTATATATCACAACTTTTAATGCATCACACGAATTCATCATCATCTACTAGCCTTGGTAGAACCCCTAAAATAAAGGAATAAGCAGATGAAACACCAGAGATGGAATTTAAACAAAACACAGCAAATAGCCTTCAAAATATAAAAAAAGACAAGATACATCAAGACAGGAAGCAAAACAACAAAGTGACAATGAGTACTATCTTAATAATTACCTTAAATTTGCCAAAGACATAGAGTGACTGGGTTTCAAAACAAAATCAAACAATGTGCTACTTACAATAAATTCACCTTAACAAGACAAGCATAGAATTAGAGTTAAAGAATGATATACAGCTATAAAAGCAAAGACAACAAAATTATAAGTCAGGATCAGTTATATATGATAAAATAGCCTTCCCATTAAGCAAGATACTCTGAGTTAAAGAAGGACACTATATTATTGAGGATCTAGACTGGGACAAAAAGATAAAGACCGGGACCCTGGAAGATCTGGGACATTTGGGAGACATACAAGAGAGAAAAGCCAGTAACAAAAGAGAAAAAACAAAACAAAACAAAAACAACCTATGACACTATTACTGGTTAATCTATGTTAGGACATCAGTCAGACTGACCAATCAAGAAACTGCTCAATCACCACATCTCATAACCTACACTCAAAACATGAGCATAACTATGCTAACGCTGAAGTTGTTTTCACCAGTATCAATTCACTCGGGTTGTCCTAAACTTCTAAAGGCTCTGAAAAGTTAGTAGAAACATAAATAAATACAGAAAATAGCAGGTTACAATATCAACACATACAAGACCAAAACTTTTTTATGTACAATGAAAAAGAAGCAAAAGAAGTTAAGGAAATAACTCCAAGAATAATTGCATTAAAAAAAGAATTAAATATCTGGAAATCAACCTAGTACAGGAGGTAACAATGGGAACAACAAGATATTGTAAAGGACTTAGAGTGGGACACTATCCCACTGCATGATGATAACATTGATATAGTTAAAATTACTATCCTGCCTAGAGAGATATAAAAATTTAAAGCAATCACCATCAAAATCCCAGCAATATTTATCAAAGAAGTTGAAGAAAAAATATTACAATTTAAGGAAAACAGAAAAGATCTCAAATTGCAAAAATAACTGAGATAGAAGGAGATACAGCACTATCAGGGTATTTGGTTGCAAGCTTTAATACAATGTAACAGGATTAAAAAAACAAACGGTATTGCAAAAAATAGATACATGAATCAATAAAGCAGGATCAAAAACCTAGAAGTAAACCCATGCATATTCCAGTAAGTAATCAATGAAACCATGTTTATAACCATAAAATAGGGAATAAAGAGTCCCTTTAATAATTTATGTTGGGAAAATTGGAAAGTGACATATAGGAAACGTGAAATTAGATTACTTGCTAACACCATAACCAAAAATTAATCTCCAAATGGATTTAAAATTTAAATATAAGCTCTGCGGTAAGAAAAAAAAATAGACAAAAATATTGGTGATGCATTACATATCCAAAATTAGGATTTTTTTGAGTGTGTGACTCAACCAATCCTTATAGCAAGGTAACTAAAACAAAAATAAACAATTGGGATTTCTCCAAGTTAAAAACATTTATAAAACTAATAAAATACAAGACATTTAAATAAACACCCTACTGAATGGGAGTCAATATTCAAATGGTATATAACTGATAAAGGGTTGATATTCTAGATAAAACTTGTGCAATTCAATAAGAAAAAACTCAAGTTAATAGAAAAAGCATACAGTTCATCAAAGAAGCTCTCCAGAAGGCTAAAAGACATATGGAAAAGGTTATCACTTCTAGTAAAAGAGAAGTGGGTTAAAACTACCATGAGATACTATCTCATACTTGTGATAAAGGCAGATATCAAAAAGATCCCAATAAGTAATGATGAGGATGTGAAAATAAGTCTAGTACATTGTAAGAATATGAAGTGGTACAACCATTATGTAAAGCAATCTATATTTACATTAAAAACAAAAGCTAAAAATACTCTATGATCCTTCAATGACCCTCTAGGGCATATATCCACAAAATATGCTCCACAATGTTCATGGCAGCATTATTTACAATAGCTTGGCCATGGAAACAGCCTAAATGTTCATCAATGGACATGTGGATCAAGAATATGAGGTATAAACACACTGTAGAGTCATAAAAGGGGTGAAATGTAACCATTTTTAACAAAATGGAAGGAACTTGACAGTTATGTTCACTAAAATAAGTCAGGATGATATAAGCAAATATAGAACATTCAATAACATGCAATACTTTTAATAATGAGTGGACATTATTAAACTTGGAGGACCTTAAGAGGAAGGGGAAAAGAAATATAAGGGAAATATAGAATAAATAAAAGAGCCCAGTCAGAATGGTTCAAGATAACTTTTGTGTTAAACATACTTGAAGACAAATTCTAAAAATGGTACTGAAGCCCACTGCTGTCAGCCTTGGCAGGAGACAAGCTGTCCACTGAACATGAGACTTTGGACTTCAGCACTCCATGCTGAAGCACAGACTCCAGGGACTTCAGATGGGTAGGAATGAGAAAGAGAGAAACCATGTAAGAAAGAGAGAAAGCCAGTTTTCACCTGAGACAACTCTGTCAAATTATCAAAATAACATTTTATTTCATGGAAAATCTTTCTTGCATTGTCCTACTCTATACAGAATGAGATCTCTGAGTTTCTTTGACTTTCTGCCTATGCATTCATCATACACGAAAACATTTAAGAAGTAGAAGGCAAGCAAGGCAGATCATTTTTGGTCAAATCCAGGAGACTGAAAAACACTGTTTTGATCTGGTTCTGTGAACAATGGCAAATCATTGACTATTTTATTCAAGACTGTATTTTACATGTATTTTGTGATGATCACTCTGGAAGCATGTGGAGATCTGCTTTTGGAGTCAAAGTGAGAAAACAGAGGAGATTAGTGGTGTGGTTCAGGTAATTATGGTGATGGCTTAGATAATGATGATTGTGATAGAGAAGGTATTGGAGGGCAACCCCTAAATATGAAAATCAAATCATAGTTCTAATTAAATCTCAAAGTTTTATTAGCTGGCCAGCATCTGTCCCTCAGGTAAGGTAGCACTCCTGAGCAAAGCTTAGCAGGGGTTTAAAAGGGTAAAAGTCAAATAGCTACAGTTGCCAAAAGAAAATCAAGCTGGGATACAGATGCAGAAACAAGCCTTTAGGAGCAAAGTGGAGCACATGAGCATATCACCTTGGTCTCCATGTTCTATGGAGGAACTAATTCTATGGAGGAACTTGACAAATTATTTCTTGACTGGAAATCACTCTCCTGTGCTGACTCATGGAGCTGTTTTTAAGCTGCTAGGAAAAGTTGTCTGGTATCTGTTACAAATGAAAAAGTAAAAATTATATAATAATAGCATTAACATATGTTGATGCATTGGGGGTGAAGAATGAGAGAAAGATGTAAGTCACATTATTTTATTTTTTTAATTTTTGTTTTATTCTTGTCTACAATTTCTATATGAAATAGAAACTATTTCTATAATGAATCTTTTCAAAGCATTGTCAAACTTATTAAAGATTTATTAATACCACTATAGCAAATTATCATGAATTTAGCAACTTAAAGAACATAAATTTGCCATCTTACTATTCAACAGGTTAGCCATCAAACACTAAATGTCCACAAGCCTAATTCAATCTCCTTGCTTTTTCTGGATCCTCTCTTTCCATTTTCAAAGATAGGAACATCACATCTCCCTGGCCCTTCATCTATTGTCGTAACTCATGACCTGGATGATTAGATTGGGTCCACCTTGATAATGCAGAATCACCTCTCCATCCAAGTCAGCATTCTCAACCTTATTCTTATCTGTAATATCTCTTTTGTCACATAAAATGACATAGCCACAATTTTGAGACTGGGACTTGGAAGGTTTAGGTGATGATTATTCTCTTCTACCACAGTTTCAAAAGGACAAACCCTTTCTAATAACTTACTTATTTTCCTGTTTCTCAGTTGCTCCGTAATTCTTTAATGCCAGACTTTTAAAAATATATGCAAAGTAAATAACTATGTAAAATGAAGAAAGATTTCTCTAATAGCCCAACTGCTATTTAACTGCCATCATATTTCATCCTTTCAGTGGATGAATTGATTCAGATCTTTATCCTATGACAGTGGCACATTTTATTAATCATTTTAAGTAACTTAAGTATCTAATTGCTTTAGGGGATTTCTTCTTCATTTTAATTTTCTCTCTAAATTAGAACATATCATCATATAGTGCAAGAAACTGCAAAATACAGGAGGATTAAACGTGTCAGAGATAAATTTCTATATCCAAGAAAAGATAGCTTTGTATGTAGATAAATAAAGTGATAGTCTGATAGACAGATGGTATTACATATAGATAGATAATAGATAGATGATAGATATATAGATGAATATATAATAAAATCAGTGCATCATGTGTGGAAATTGGAGAATTTCCAATTTTTCTGAGAAAAGGAGCACTCAGAGAAAATGACTTTTCTGGGTAATCCTTTATGAATTATTTTTTTTTTATTGAGGTAAATTTGCATACTCCCATTAAGAATTACTACTATTGTACATTGGACTCTGTGAAATCCTTTATAACTAGACTAAAATGAATCTTTCAGAAGTGGAAAGTGGACCATTAGAAAGACCACTTCTATCCATAGGAACTGACTTTCAGCTTGACTGACATAATTTTATCAGCATGCCAATGACACAGGTACTGCCAGTCAACCTCCTTGACGTCCAGGACAGATTTCTTCGTAATTGGTCCCATAACTGACGAATAACCCCTTTTCACAGTTTGGCATTTTTCAGTATGACTTAAGAAACGTCAAAAATGTCCCTCATTTCCTCATTTGTGAAATAATGTGACCATGACTTGGGCTCTGACATAATCTCTTTCAATAATGCAGGCTAGTGATGAAACAGCTGGCCTGGTCTCATCCATCACAGCTGTATGAGGTAAGCTTACTGACAGAATCTTCTTTGAATCTAAGAGCTGATTCTTTCAGGAAAACCATAGCAATGCAGTAAGAAGAGTCAGCTACCCCATTAATGTGTCAAGCAGAGGTCAGATTTTCTATCCCTTTTATAATATTAGAGCCATTTCCAGTTGAGTGTCCTCTCTCGGGATGTGTCTTAACTCATTTCCTTGAAGATCCTTGATTTAAATGGCAACAATGGTAACTTCTTTCCCATCTCCTTCACAAAATGACTCCCCATGCAGATATTAAAAATCTGAAAGGCAGTTTCTTCTAACAATCCAAGAAAAAGCACCATATGAAATACAGAGAAATAGGAAAAACAGGAAGAATGCCAAGAATCTTGACTTGTTTTTTTTATATTATGATTTACCACCCTAGATTTTGGATTAATTCTGACTTAGACCTTGATAAGTGATTTCCAATTAAAGCAGATGATTGTTTTATTGTTTTTCTAACCTGCCAAAGTAAACAGGTAGATCAAGATTAAGATGCAGAAATATAGCAGTACTATATGCAAAGTCCTCAAGTAAAAACTCAAATTTTGCATATACAGCTTCCATATTCATCTAGTGTTCCTTCTACCAAACTACTATTCTTGGAGTCCTCTATTACACATATTTCTTTTCTCATTCCCCACATCTAATAATACATCAGCAAGTCATTTTAGTTACGCCTAAAAATATATCCCAAGTTCAAACATTTACTATAACAATAAGTAATGAAAACTATTGACAAATTTAGTTTTGCCTTTGTCCTCTAGGTAAGAAAAACTGTTATTCCCTGATAAGAATGAGAATGAAGGAATTTTGAAATAAAAGACATCAAGTATTGGCAGTCTTCATCAAAAGCAAGGCAAGCATAATAGCTTAAAGCAGAGGCATGTTCAAAGTAGTTTCCAGAATTATCTGATATGCAGAAAGGTAAAGAATGTGGTTTCTAGAAACAACAGATGGTAGTCAACAAGGTGTTTCAGAAGGACCTTGTTTCTGCAATAGGTTTAAAAACTATGCTGCATCATGCATTCAAAAGAGTTAATATACAAAATCTATAAAGAGTTCACACAACTCCACAAAAAGAAAACAAATAGTCTGTCAAAAAAATGGACAGGATAGTTAAATATATACTTTTCCAAAGAAAGACTATGGATGGCCACCAGGCATATGAAAAAATGCTCACCATTACTTATCAGAGAAATCCAGATCAAAACTTCAATAAAATACCATTTTACACCTGTGAGAATGGCTCATATCAAAAAGACAGAAATAGTAAATATTGGTGAAGATAAAAGAAAAAAAGTATCTTCATTCATTGTTGGTAGAACAGTAGATTGGTTCAACCCTAATGGAGGTAAAACAGTATGGAGGTTCCTAATAATATTGCTATCATATGATCCAGCAATTCTACTCCTTGTTACTTATGCAAACAATGCAAAAGCACTAAATCAAAGGTATGCATGCATTCCTGTGTTCATTGTAGCGCTATTTATAATACCCAAGTTATGGAAACAACCTAAGGATGAATGAGTGAAATAGGAAGATGTGGTATATGTGGACAATATAATACTACTCCGTTATAAAAAATATACATGAAATCTTGTCACTTGCAACTATATGGATGAAAATAGAGGGAATGATGCTAAGTAAAATAATTAGAAGGAGAAAGACAAATACTAGTGGTTTCACTTAAATGTGGAATATAGAGAAATATAACAAAATGCTAGGCATAACCAAGTTAATAGTAAACTCAAGAAATCTGACTGTAGAATTGAAGATACCATAAGAAGGGGTGAAGAAAAAAAAAAAAAAAACAAAATGTGAAAAGGATTCCAAGGATGATTGTCTAGGATTTTTTTGTCTTAGTAGCAGGGGTGATATGGTAATAAAAATTGAAGAGTGCCATCTTAAACCTCTAAATCATATAAATTGTGTAAACCAATGCTAGCTCAATTAAATAAAAATAAATAAGTGTAAAAAAGACAACAGGATATTTAAATTGACGGAAATTAGAAAAATTCTTTCTCCTATATGCCCCAAAGACAACACATAAATTCACATTAAATAGTGCTAAAAATCCAAAATCATGAAAAGAATAAAAAATAATTTTGAAAGAGTTTGCTTCCTTGCTGTACTCTCTACCACATCATGAGACAACAGAAAGGTGACCATGTAGAACCCAAAAGATGCTCTCACCAAAACTGAACCACTCCAGACTTCGAGACTTTCAGCCTTCAGATAGGAGACAAAAAAAAATTCTGTTGTTTAAAATCCACCCCTTTTGTCTACAGCCATCCCACCCTGAATGCACCTTATCTCGTCTGTCTAAAAACCACCCCTTTTAATTATTTTATTATAGCAAGCTGAACTAAGGGGATATAACAATGACAGAAAATGTTAAGCACAATTTGACAGGTATCAATATGAGCAATCTAATTGTCATAGCCTTACTGTTATATGCTGGATGTACTGGGTAATAAATGGAGTCAGTAGAGCCCACAGTGGGTACAGTGTATACATAAACTCAGTAGCCATTTTCTGATTCCTTGAATGTATAATGACAGCCCTGTAGTTGAAAATTGCTGTATTATTTTTCTAGTTTATAAGAGTGAGCATGGAAGAATACTAATTGGAAACATTTGAAACTATCTCCCTCATTCCCAGTTAAGATAGTTAACTCAAAAACAACAGTGTACACTGGAAGAAAGTAATGTCATTCTTAATGCCCTAAAAGTGGCTTGAGTGGTAGTCCACATCCTGGATCCACTCACTTCACTAATATGACCCACAGAGAAAACACAGTAGACTACATCAAGCTCACTCAAGTCATCACTTTAGTTGCTGTTGCTATGTTGATTCTGGTATTTTTAATGAAGCAAAGTAAATAGCTTTGGTTACAGGGATGTGTCCACTGATATGGCAAATGAATTATTTTCCACCTTAAAAAGAAGATAGGGCCTAAGAAATTTCCTTTCAGATGAGATGCACAATAGTATATGCTTATAATCTTGCTCTGACCTATGTTATTTCTCCTGCCCTGTGCATAAAAAAAAAAAAAAATTGAAGGTCTTAGTAAGACACATGTGTTCCAGATGATAGAAGTATTCTTGATAATGATTCAAATTCTGTCCCATCTGTTGACTTTTTAGGTGTTCAGTTATTAAAGTCATACTAAGACTTCATAACCTCAAATGATTATCAGACTCTCCTTACAACATGATTATAAGATTCTTCTTACTAAGTGAGAAAGCACAATGCATTTTTTACCTTTCTTAGGTTCTGAATTGAGAATATTTCATTCACTGGAATAATGTGCTCTGATAATTTTTTAGTGACACAGATGGTTGCCAATTTTGGAATCTAGGCCAGAGAAGACTCCTGACTGTGATCACAGCTCCTGATTGTGATAGAAACATCCTTGATTCATGGCCTATGCAACCTGGTATAATCAGAGGTATCTGTGGTAGAAGAGGGTGCACATTTTTAAACCCAGTAGCAGAATAATTACACAAAATTTGTGGACTTAGAGAATATACTGGGGTTTCACCATTTAAGAAAATAGCCTCTGCCATGTTATTTGACCCAGAAGAGGATAGCAATATCAGGAGACAAGAGACCATATGGCCAGGCTAAACCATGAACTGGTGTCTCTAACACCCAAAGTCATGGTGAGCCTGACACCAATTCATCATATGGTGAAAAATATATGTTTGGGAACTGGCATGAATAAGAACAGCAAAGATTAGTTTCATGAACAGCTATTAAAACTGCTGTGACATCTAACATTTGTGTGCTGTAGATGTCCTTATGTTCGGCTTATGAAGGAGGGAGAAACCTATGTAAGATTGATTCATGGATAGGTAAGTTGCATTAAGTCAAAAGTAAATGCTGCTGCACTATTGCCCTGTCATAGGACATTGCTGGAAGATGTCATGAGGAAATCCACAAAGCAGACAAGACTTCATATGGTGATCTTGGTTATTTACTTTGCATAGATAGAATAGTGGCATGAGATAATATGTACTAAAAGTAGCAGTAGTTATTATATTAGCAGTAGTTAGTGGCTTGTCTTATTTATGTGGGGACTGGGTAGGAAAGACTGGTAGATTGTGACAAAGAATTCTGAAACTCTTCAGATAAAGAGTTTAGATAAAAACTCTGTGTGTGGATAAAAATATGGATATAGACACCAAGGGTGAAGACTCCTTATGCACTAGACTTTACCTGTGATAGAAGAAACTGACCAAGAAACCAACTAGACAAAATGATTTAGTCCCTCAAAATTAGCCCACCTCCATTACCAGTCACTTCATTGTCAGTATAGCCATATTAATGAAGTCACTTACCTAGCATGAGTGGGCTATGAAACGAAATCCCACTCACAAATAGCAATCTAGTTTGCCAATATCTAACTGGTCAAAAATAGAAACTAATACCGAGTCCCTGAATATCACTGAAGAGCTTAGGCAGTGGTATGTTCATCTTGTTGAAACGCTTTCATTTTGTTGGGATTACTGGATAAATTACAGCATCTTCTTGACAAAAATTGACACATATTCTGAGTATAGATTTGCCTTTTCTGACCATAAGGTCTCAGCTAGCTAGCTTATCTGGGTATTTAGTGTTTTGATTCCCTGAATCAAGATCTTGTATAAGGCATCTGCTCTGGGGTTCTGTTCTACAGCAAAAGAAGTTTGGCAATGAGTGTATGACTATAGCAACCACTGATCACAACACATTCATCTGCCCTCAAAAGTTACCAAAGCAATAGAGAAATTAGGTAGCCATGTGGAAACACAATTCAGATGCCATTTTAGTTCTGATACTCTATGATAACTAACCATCAGAATAACATATACCCCCAATCAACTACCGCTATAAATTATTGTGTCCTTAATACATGAAAGTCTTAGTTCCTGGAAACAAGAGAAATAATATTTCTAATTAGCTTTATTTCTAAATAGTAATATTTCTGATTAGCATTATTCCCAGTAAATCATTTGGAGCATTTGGGTACCCCCCACACACACACAATTCTAGGCTCTGTGTATCAGGTACTAGTTCCCAAGAGAACATAGTTTTGTCAGGAGCCACAAAATGTGTCTTGTTAAGTTATAAAATATTTCTTTCATCTGATTACTTCAACTTTCTTGTGCTAAAAGACAAGTAAGCAAAATAGTGTTAACATCCTATTAAGACTAACTGACCCAGATCTTAAGGAGAAGGTAGGTCAGATGTTTCATGGTGGGGGAGAAGAAAAACAATTGTGCATCCCACCAATTCACTGTAGAATCTCTGTTTACTCATCTGTTAATTTGATCAGTAAATGGATGAATGCAACAGACATGAACTCAAAAAGGAATGGTGACTAAAAATTTCAACCATTTAGCCAAGGGGAGTTGAGTCATCTTATAAAACAATATTCCTAGTCCAGTGTCAATGTTAGCTGAAGGTGAGCAACATCTAAATTGTTACTCATCCTAGAATGAGTAATATAGAATAAAAAAATATATGAATTACATCCCTGAAATGAATACTAGTTGCGTGAGGCCAAAGATACACTTTGCTTTCTGGTTTTCCAGGAAATGAAACCAATCAAAATACATGGAGCAGATGGTGGCACAATCAGTGGACTGAAATGACCATTTCTGAGTCTCACCCTGGTGCCCCAAATACCATCCCCCTAAATTCCAGGAGTGTTGTAGTCAAGGACTCAGGTTATTCCATTTTGGAAGTGGCCTCACTCCAGAAGCAGGTTACTTCTCACCATGGATTGACTTTAGGCAGTAGAGATCCAGGCATCATGCCTCAAGTCAGGTTCAGTCAGCAGCCCCTTTGAGATCCTGAATGCCCTATGGAGGAGACTGAAGCCTCTGCTGCACTAGCATTGCCCTTCACTTTGGTAACTCTTTGGCACAACTCAGCGTCTCTCACCCCTCATTTCTCCTGATTCCAAGAGATAACCAGTAAAATATTGCGTCTAGGCCTGCTTCTCTGAACATCTAACTAAGTTTTGGCCATGACTTGTTGTTCCGTACCCACATGAGAGAGGTGAGGAAAGCATGTTCCTGGATCTGTGTAACCACATGTAGACAGTGAGCTTGGTCTCACATTTTAAAATTTCTAACAAATTTATAGGCAAAAATAAGTAAAAGATCAGAAAAGGCTTCAAATGTGGGTAGTATGGACTTTAGGCATATTTAAATAGAGAGGTTGGGTGAAGATAGATCATGAAAGCTGCCTGTAGATAACTGAAAAACAAACATATATAGAGATTTTTTTTATGTCACACCAAAATGTGTATTTAAGATCAATGAATAAAAATTACAGAGCAAGTTCCAACTCAGTATGAAAAATAAACAAAATCCATAATAACTTAAAAAATTCCAGCAATTACATGAGTCACCTTGAAATAACAAGAGTTCCTTGAACTGAAGATAAGTTAAGTCGAGAGAAGCTATTTGATTGCTTGGTTTTTTTTGTTTTTTGCATCTTGCTAGTAGCTTTTACATTATAATATAAATTAACTTTGAGGTATATATATATATTCATTTTCCGTTGCTCTATAACAAGCTGCAACATTTCAGCTTAAAATATTACAACTTTAATGTTTCAGAGTTTTCATGGATCATGTGTCTGCATATGAGTTATCTGAACATTACCAGATTGAGATTGAGATCTAATTCTAGGGTCTTGCCTGATGCCTAAGGATCTTGGTCCACTCAGCTGTTGAGGTATTCAGTTCCTGGGAACTTTTGGACTGACATCCAGTTTTCTTGTTCAGTGTTGAACAACAGTCATTCTACATTACTACATCTATTCTTGAGTCCTTTTCCCATGGATTCTCTCATGCTTCAAATCTCCCTGAAGAAGAACATAGGACATTTTCAGGCTAATTTAATTAGATAAGCCTCATCCATGTAATCTTCTTGTCTATTAATCCAAAGTCAACTGATTCACTGCCTCATCACAGGAATGATATTCCTTTCTGTGTACATGGAACTCAGGGAGAGATTCATACAAGCCATATACACACTGGGGCACTAATCTTGGGATTCTTTCAGAATTCTGCCTACCATCATATTCAGAATTCAAGTCACCACAACCATCTGTAGATTCTCATGTAATAAAAGTTTCCCTGGGTTAGCAGTGTTGCTTTAGGCTGATTTTGTTTGATATTAGTCTTAGACAGACAGAGACAAGAAGACAATTAACCCTATGAGTGAAGTTCTGTAGGTTTCTGGGAGGTTGGGAGGGTCTGAAAGTTTTCAGCAATATATACAACCCTCCAGTTTCCAGTCTCTCAGAACATTGTGAATCCAGAGACATTTTAAAATATGCAGGACATATAAAACCTAAAAGGAACAATAGCCAGAGATTAAAACAGCATCTGGAAAAAATCAGTATATGTTTCCAGGAACATACCAGAAATTTTCAGAGGGAAATGTGAAAATAGCTCCTCATTCTATTTCTTCTCTCAGTTTTTCATCTGGACATTAAGAAGGATAGACTTTCTTGCAGAATTACATCTATGGTTCAACTAAGACTCACATGAAGGGAGTGGAAGTGGAAGGACCAAATTACTAGGCAGGGATTTAGAGATGGAAACCCACAAGCACAGAGAGTCTGGCTTAGTCAAACCATAAGAAAGAATTGCAGAGACAATTACCTGTCACCCACCATGGGATAGCCTGATACACTCTCATTGTTTGTGACTGCTTGTCCCTGCCACTGTGCTCCTATAAATCAGACTGAAAATAATGCAACTGACTTCACCAAAGTGAGAAACTGGAAAAATTCTGGATCCCCTCACATTTTGGCTTCCATATCCTGTATCACTGGTTCTAAGTGAGCTGAGCCAAGCAAATAGATCTTTATCTTTGCTCAGTGAGCCGCTCTTCAGCAAGAACTGAATAACCTTTTTAAAAATAAAGATATACTGTTGTGCAGATCCTCAACAATGAGCTCTGCTTTGTAGAGAAAATTTAAAGAACGAGCTTCTGCCTAAAATTAGGACTTCATAAATATGCTGTAGAATCACAATGTGATGTTTTCATGGGTAAACAGTACAATTGCACTATGATTTTTGATCTTGCCTCTAAGCCAAATCTCACAGAATTTAAGATCTACTTCCCCTTTGCTGCTTCTTTATTCTGTGGGCATACATGCTTGTGTGTGCAAAGCTGCATACAGGTGATAGTTCAAAAAAAATCAAAGAAATCATTATAGAAAATACAGAAATATTTCAAGGAAAATGATGAAAACTACTCATTTTCTTCAGAGATAGTCACTGTTAATGTTTTCAATTTTTCCCATCACTTCCTCATATATTTCATATGTATCATGAATAATGTTAGCTATTTTTCTCTTTCATGTGAGATCAAGAGAGAACAGTGGTCATAAACCCTCAAAATCACAACACAGCTACTAATATTATCACTGTTAGGTTTTAGCTTTTGAATTTCTTTATAGAATTCCATCTTAAAAGATGATGACCAAAAAAGAAAAAAAGATAATGATGATGTTTATTAAGCAACAATAACCTATGTTAATCCTTTGATTGAGGATTAGATCAATAGATCTTTTTGTCCCTTTTCTCCTAGACCCCTATACTCATAATGGACTTTTAAGAGATGTTCTAGAAAGACAAATTTCCAAGAATCAATTGAGAAAATTCAAGAACACTTCCCATGTAGATGCCAGAATTACTGTCTTTTTGTTTGGTTATACTAAACCCACTTTCTCACAGGGTGATCAGTTGTTTAACAGTTTCATCATCCCCCATGTATCATCTTATCCAAGGATTTCAAGTCTTTTACAGAACAGGTATCAATTAATTTTATTCAAAGTTGCTGGAAAAGTAAGTTTCTGTTCTTTGAGATTATATATATATATATATATACATATATACAAGTCAATGAAATAATTTTCAGTTTAATGCAATATAAGTAATAGATACAAAGTAAGAATGACACCGGGAGAATATGCAGTATTATAGAATTTATTATTTACTTAGACTTTTTTAATTCATTGTACTATATGTTACTAGTTGTTCTGGTCCCTTAAACATTACCAGTGATTGAAATAGACAAGTCTGTAATGTTTCCTTTTTTATGATATTCCTTTGCTTTTCTTCAGTGATCAGTTTTGCTCTTCGGGTGTTAGTTAGAAGGAGCTTAGACACTCAGTCTCCATCCCATCTCAAGAACAAATAACTATTGATTGTATTTGGAGGAAGGAGAAGGGGATTATGCCAGAAGTAAGAAAAAAAATAGGTTGCTCAGGAGAATGTTCTACCCAATGAAAAGCTGGGCTTATATACTTAATGATGTAGTAGGAGGTTTACATTTTATTTTTATTTGTGGTTTATCTGTTTATCTCTTCTTCCATTCCTTTATCCACTTATCCATATGTGTATATATGTAGAGCTGTACACACACACATTTTTATCCATGTCTACATGTATACATTCATATATATGCATACTAATCTATATATACATGTATGTTTTTTACCTATATCAAAAAGAATTTGAACTTACTGGTCCAATATTTTAGAAATTGTCTTCTTGATAATGTAATATATGAATGCTGGTCTCTCTACTAGAGCACTTACTGTGACCAACACTTTTATCTCAAGTTCCATGACAATAATGGGGCATTCACTTAATTCTGCCTGCTGAATAAATTGTTTTTTCAAATACTGTCTGGATAGAGGAGAGTTAAAAGAAATAGGAAATGACCACTCCTTTCTTCCACACTATATGCATTTATTTTTGAATCCCCTATTCTCAGATTTTCTTTGTTTTCTTTCAGTAGACAAGGAGCTGAATATTTTACTCTTCTGATCTTAATGATTATGCAACTGAGAAGTATTAGACACAGAGAGGTTGAAGAAACATTGAACCATCAGCAATATTGCTTAGGTGATTTGTGTCTTCAGACCCTTCACTTCATTTGCCTGTTTTCCCCAGCTGTAGAAAAAGATGAAGGTGCCTTAACTTCTTCCAAGCAAGCCTGTCTAGGGTCACTTATGGGGTCAGTTCTTGTTTGTCAAAGAATGAGTGTTTATAAGAGTTGTCCTAAATTTTAAATGCTAAATACAAACTAGATTACCAGCAGATACTTTTCTGGTGACAGGAACTGTGACAGGGCAACAAAGTGACAGAGAGATTTGGGAGGAATCTAGAAAGCAGAGCTGTTGGGAAATTGGAGACGAAAGTGCCAGCTCTGAGTACTCTCTGCAAAAGCCTTTCCTTTAGGCTCTGTTGCTACAAGCTGAGCTATTCCTTGTCCTTCTCTTTATCTTGCTCCTTAGGCTGAGTTTTCTGGGAAAACAGTTAAAATACATTCAAACTACAGTGCGAATGTCACCCTAGAGAATAACTTTCTAACTATATTTGCCTATTTCTTAAGTAGGTAGGTAAATCATGTTCTCAGGAGTACAGTGTCAATGTCAAATAATCTCAGCATTGCTGGGAGTAGGAGAACAGAAGCAGAAACAATTTCATAAGTAGATAAAATCATAGCCAAATACTGGGACTAGAAAATAGATATACAGTGTTTATTAAATCAGTTAAACCTCATCATATCAGACTCCACAGACATGGAATTTCCTTGAAATTGTTACTTCTCCAACTTTGCATCATCTGATCTTAAATTCACAATGCTACAGGTTCTTATCTAAAAATTCTGTAATGTGACTATAACAAGGTAGGGCTCTTAAGAAAAACACTGTGAGATAGTGGAAAATGCTGGGCTGAAAATTGGGAGGTTTGTGGCTTCTAATTTTGACTCTGAACGTTTTTAAGTTTGAAAATGTGACCTAGTGAAAAGATCTCTATAAGTACTGATTTCATTTATAAATGAGCAGGGAACATATCTGTCACTATGTGAACAGTGGGCGAGGATGTGCAAGAATGCAGGACAATTCAATCTCTAACCTGAAGATGTAAACCACACTCCAAGGAGCATCATCAACATCCCACCACCAGCAGCAACAGCTTCTCAGTCACCAAAACTTGCAAATGGGCAACAAGCTAGCAGTCAAAATCAAGGCTTTACTATTTACCTGAAGAGTCTTAGGAAACCAGTAGAGAAGGCATTCTCCCAAAATCACCAGCTTGTCACAGGCAATCACCCATCTGACACCACTGAGAAGAAAATGAGGAAGCTAGTTCATCTCCTGGCTATTGTAAACAACACTGCAATAAACATCTGGGTACAGTGTCTTTATGAATTGGAGTCTTTGTCACCTTTGGGTAGATTTCTAGAAGTGGGATTGCTGGATCAAATGGGAGTTCCATTTTCAGTAGTTTAAGGGTTCACCACAAAGCTTTCCATTGTGGCTGGACCAGTTTGCATTTCCACCAGCAGTGTAAAAGTGTTCCTTTCTCTCTACTTTCATGCCAGCATTTGTTGTTGCCCATCTTTTTTTATCTGGGCCATTCTTACTGGTGTGAGATGATATCTCATTGTAGTTAAAACAGATGAATGGTACAGAAAACTGTGGTATATGTATACAATGGAATATAATTCATCAATCAAAAAAGACAAATGTCATTTGTAGCAGCATGGATGGAGCGAGAAGGAATCATGTAGGCAGAAATAAGCCAGAAAGAAAAAGAGAAATATTGGATGATCTCACTTATATGAGGAATAAAGGGAAAACAGATAGACAAGAATTTAAAACTAACTTTCAGCAGAATTGAAGCACAGAGCATGAGAGGGGAAGGAGGAGACCGGTGGTGGAAGGGGCACAAAAGATTAAGACTGGTTCATGGTGATAGGTGGAAGGTGGTGGGAGAACCCTGGGTTAGATATGATGTAAAAAAAAAAGAAATTGTCCCCACAAAATAAAAAAAATTAAGAAAAAAATACATGTTTAGACTGTAGATGATGTTTTGATATAGATATAACACTGTGCGATAATTATAACAATTAAGATTAACATATATAGTTATTTCTTCTTTTGAGGATAACAATCTATTCTTTCAGACTTTTAGAAAAAACAAGTACATAATGCCACATTAATAACTGTAGTCACTGTGCTATGCTAGTCTCCAGATTTTATTCACCTTAAGTATCCAAAACTTTGTATCCTTGGTCAACATTTCTTATTTCTCCCATTCTCCAACCTCCAATAACTACCATTCTAAACTCTGTTGCAATTGATTCAATATTTTTAAGATTCTACCTACAAATGAAATCATGCATTTATGTCTTTCTATGTCTGGTTTATTTTACTTAGCCCAAATTTTCTCCAGGTTTGCACAAATTGTCTCAAATAAATCAATTTCCTTCTTTATTTGTATAAATAATATTTCATTATATATAATTTCATTACTATACTAATTAAATAATATGCAATATCTAATACATGTCATTATATATTTTATGTGACATAATAAAATGTCATCTAGGTTGTTTAGGTTATCTTGGCTGTTGTCAACAATGCTGCAGCAAATGTGAAATCATTCACTCTATTCTAGTGAATGATTTGATTTCTGTTGGACAATTATCTGGAAGTGGAGTTACCAGGTCATATAGTCCTATTTTTAATATTATGGGGACTATTCACTGTTTTCTATAATGGCAGCAGTAATTATATCTCAATTATATACCTATAAAGTAACCTTTCCTTAACATTCTCACCAATAGTTGTTATCTTTTGTATTTTTTATTATCACCATTCCAACAGTTGTGAGATAATATATCATAGTGGTTTTGATTTACATTTCACTGATGGTTGATGGTATTGAACATCTTTCCATATACTTGTTGGACATTTGAATGTCTTTTTTTTTATTTTTGAAAAGATATTTCTATTCAGGTTCTTTGCCACTTTTAATTTTTTTTTTTTTTTTTTTTTGCTTTCTACAGATCTCTATTAACATCGTGAAATGACTTTGCAAACATTTTTCTCTGTTTCATTTGTTTCTCTTTTAAAACTTTAAGTTTTAATCTTTGGAATATATTCTGTGGTAAGAGTTCCAAAGTCTAAACTTAAAATTAATCCTTTTGACAAACCTGTTTCTATCGTAGAAAGCATGGTTTTATTTTTATTAATAGTAAATGCTTTGTGAATAAGCCAATTTTCAGACTGTGCTTCGGGAATTTTAAGGTGTCCACATTAGCAAAAAATGTTGATTATGGATTCTATTAAAGAGAGAGTCCTTGATTTCTGTTGTGATGTACATGTTGTTTTCACCTTGATTCTCCAATCAAAAACTTTCTCCACCCAGACTTAAATCTTTTCTATGGTGACGTAGGCAAAACATGGACAAAGCACTTTGTGAATCTGGAATCCTTATCTTTTCTGAAGCAATTGGTAATATCACACTAAATCTCTCTACTCGACATAGAATTTTCTGTGGGAAAGTACACTTAGAAAACTAGCAATTGAACTGTAAGTGAAGTCATTTTAATTTATCTTTATTAAGGTGGCCACCATTACTATTTTCTGATGACATTATTTTATGGTAACCACACCAAAGCCAATAAGCATTTAATCAGATACTTTCAAATTGTGTTAAAGCTTTATATGTTAAATACAACTTAGAGAGCTTTTGCTAGAAAGAAAGGACCAAGAAATTTGGAAAGTGTTATTTTTCTGGTTTTGTAAGAATGTGAACAAATCTAATAATTTTATAAATTCTTGTTGACTATTATGAGAGTCTTTAAGTATGATTCAAACTGGTCAACACTTATTTTGTCAGGAACTTAAATTAAAACTATTACAAATCTAACTGGTCTAATGTTTACCAAATGCAGTCACAAGTTTAGAGAACAGAGGTCATGGACTATTGTCTTATTTGTCTATGTATAAACTCATATACTTTATATACATATATATATACTTTATACACATATACTATGTATAAACTCATGTAATTTATATATATAAAATACTCAGTGAGACTATTTGGAGTAGATTTATAAACATGCAATTTCATTTACTTATTAATTTTTTAATGTTAGCTCTTCAGATATTGAAGTTATAGGGAAAATTAAAAAGTAGGCAGCTCATATCAGAAAAATGCATCCTATTCATTTAACTAAATGCAATAGCTAGATACACAAGTTTCTCTGTTTTTTGTTTTGTTTTGCTTTGTTCTGTTTTGTTTTCTTGTGGACTCCATATGACCTGGTACTTACTTTAATAGATGAAAACAGCAAGTTTCAATTCTGCCCAGCTAAAGGATAGAAACAGAAAGTTTCAATTCTGCCCAGCTAAAAGAAAGTTTCAATTCTGCCCATGGTGAATTATATTTACCCTGAATATAATTAGACTTACATTTAAAAAAAAAAGAATTTGATGTTTCACAAAACTTTGAGATGTGTAGATACTATAAGATTTGCAGTATCTTAAAAGGAACTGTAAAAATGATAAATGAAACAGAGAGAGAAGTCATCATAATGGATTGTTTGAATAGTTTGGATAGATGTTCTGAACATTTCTACAGGACTGATAGGTGGGAGCTGATGTGAAATGGGCCATTTGAATACAACTCATGCCACATGAATTCATCTCACTTTGCAAATGTTTGCCTAGCTATGTCTTCCACAAATTATGTGTACATTTCTGGAATGTTTTTAAGCTAATAATTTGGTAGTTCATGCAATAACCAATTTGAAAAGTGATAAAAATATGTATCAAAAATTAATATAACCAATGGGTCTATTCAGTAATTGGCATTTATGCTAACACTTCTGTATTAATTACACTAAAGTCAATAATTCTTGTCTGCTTTTATTGTGGAACAGGATTTAACATAATATCTGTCCTATTATCAATTTAAGGTGTTGTCATTTATATGCCAATTGCTCAGTTAATAGTATTCTTAAATCATTGAAGCCAGCAGGAAGTAGCTCATATCATCAGGGAAAAAACCCTCTTTGATTAGTCAGTTTGGTGCAAAACCACCTAGACTGAAGCTATGAACTCATTTGGTACTTACCAGACATAGGGGGATTGCTATATGGATGGAGATCTCATTGTTTCACCCAATAAATGCTGAAGGTGATAAAGTGTGAACTCCATGAGCATGGGTTCCAGCTTTAGCTCAAATACCAGATCTGTTATTATAGTCCCTATGTGCTCTGATGTGGCTTTACTGCTCTGAGCCGTTGGGTCCTATCTATAAAACATATCTTGCCCCTTGGCTATTCTGAGATTAAATGAGGTGGTGATCAGGTGAAAATAGTAACCTATGAGTCTTTCTGTCCCTCTCTCATCCAGGATAGTGCAAGACATGCTATGGTTTCGACAGCAACCAACTTCTAACACTCATGTAGTCTTTTGATACTACATTTTGTGTGCACATGTTTCCGGGTGTTGTCCCCCAGCTGTTTCCTCAGCATTTCCCCTCTTTTGATCTTAATACATGTCTTTTCCAACAAATGCTTCCACAGCACCTAGCAGGAGAACCAAAGTTTAGAGAGTCAAGTGCCAGAGGTTAAAAGTCCCCATCCAGAATTAAAATATGGATCCTTTGTTTTCACTTTATGAATCAGATTCATTGCACAGCATGCCTAAATCCAATTCAAAGGGCCTGGGCATTGTAATATACCCTTAATTTGGAAAAGGAAAATGGTGAGAAACAGATGTCAGGGAACACTGATAATATCTACCACAGCAAAGATTTAGATTTTATTTTTAACTTTCTCATGTATCTTGTGTTCCTATTGTGTAGTGCAAAGTAATATATGAAGGGGGAACTCCAAGAAGTTATTCAGATTTCTATGGAAAATTTCTATATAGAGAAAAATATATTGAAAAAGAGGAGACAAATTAGGAGATAAAAGTGTTGACAAGTGCTGCAGTTTTAAGAGTTCCTGAGGATGTGATATAAAGAGAAATGTATCTCTCTTAGGGAAACTACTCAAATAGAAGAACTTTGGAAGGGGGTATTTTAACAATTTTTGATGTTTATTATTACATTATTTCCATTTTCCTGATGATCAAATAATTTATTTAATTTAAGATCTAATTGTCTTCTTGCTTGGCTAGATCGTCAACATGAGACTATCCTTACTTTAAACAACTTTTATGAAATAAAACAATCCTTATGACAGATTTATCAGGATAATTTTCTTGGCAACAGTATATTGCTGCCCCAAATGTATGCTTTACTATGCAGAGAAGAGGAAATGAACAATGGGAAAGAATCAAATGTCAGTCAAATACATATTAGCTATTACTGTTATTATCTAAATTGTTAGATTTGAATTATTAGAAGGAAAATTCAGAATCCCCCTGGCAGCTTGCTAGAGCCATTAGTGCATCACAAATGGGCTGTTTTTGTTTCTCTTGAGACCAGCTCTGGCCACTTCTGATTGCAGGCATTTCTTACAGTCAACGCTGTAGTATATTGATGTATAGTCACTTTCTAGGTACAACATTATGTGAAAAGAGTTGGGACAAGTAATATTTTCTCTCATTTCAGTAGGTTATCTCTTTGTCTTGTTTACTATCTCTTTTTCTTTTTTTTTACAATTTTTTAAGTTTGACGCACTCCCAGCTGTTTATATTCTCCCATTTTCCTTGATTCTGAAAATAAGTTCTCAAAGATACTTCTGAAGTTTTTATCATGGTGTATTTTGCCTATGTTTTCTTCTGTCTGTTTTTTTTTATGGTTTACATCCAGATCTTTTATCCATTTTGAGTGATTTTTGTGTGTGGGGGTGAGATAGTAGTCTAGTTTTATTCTTTTGCATATGGCAGTCCAATTTTACCAACACCCTATATTGATCAAACTTTGTTGATATATACTTTCTTTATTGCAGTGTATGCTCTCTGGTTCTTATCATACATTGGTCATTGGTTTCATATATATATATATATATATATGGTTTTATTTCTGGGATTTCAATTCAATTCTACTCCATTGTTTTATGTTAAGTAAAATAAATCAGAAGAAAAAGATAAGTATCAAATGATTTCACTTTCATATGGAATATTGATATTGAGAAACCAAGCAAAGGGTCAGACCAACTGAAAATTAACCATAAAAAGTGCATGGGGGACTAGGTGATGGGGGTTGGTGCTTTGACAATAGGAGAACTAACAGTGACCACACCTGAGTGGAGAAGTCATATACTGTACAAAAATTAGCAAAAATGTAGGGAAAAAATACTTCATTTAAAAATAAACTAAATTAAAAAGAAAGAATGAAGAAGTAAGAGGGGAAAAAGTTAGAATATAAAAGGGAATAAAGTCACCTGGCATATGCATTCCTTCAGTGGGATATTATTACTCATGGTCCCTATAAATCTTGCCTTCTAGTCTTTTAATTGATGTGTATTTTCCTTCCTTTATCCTTGGTTATGTATTAGGTTTAGTTTCTGGAAAATCAACAAGCATGATACAAACTGAAGCTTGTTAAGTGTTTGGGAATTGATGCTTATATTATTAAAAGATTCCCACTCTATGTAAATAAACTATGGAAAAAATTACGTCACTCAGTCAAGGACCAGTATGAACCACCAGATATGTGAATAAAACATTCTAAGACCATCAGCCTCAGTTTAAGCTACCAGAACTGCAGTCCATACATGATCAGCAAAGAATGATCAGCTGAAACAAAACCAAGTTGTGGAATTGTATCAAATTAATAAAAAGATTGCTGATTTGGGAAACTATGTTTTATAGAAAGAATGGATAATTGCTATGCCTTTTTAAATCATGTCCTATCATTTTTCCTTTCCTCATTCCATATTATTGCTCTTAATTGAATATTAATATTCTTGCTCTTAATTGAATGTGACAGGCTTATTTTTGCTTCAGTTCCTTTAAATGTGTGTTGCCTCTATCTAGGTGGCTTTGACTTCTTCATAGGAAATATATTCACTATGTTCTATATTCAATTCAAATATGATCAGTTCAATACCTTAGCTCACCACCATAATAACCTAATAAGTAACATACCAGTTTCCTCATAGTTGACCATTTATTTTTTCAGCTTTTTTTTTCATTTTAGATCTTCATTTAAAACATATATTTCCTGCATTTCTATAGTGTTTTCTGTCTCCTACACTGGAGTGTAAACTATAGTAGATATAAACCATATCTACTTAGTTCAGTACTCTATCACCTGTGATTAGAATGCTTTTGGCATGTGGTGAATTCCTCAGTAATGTTCTTTAAATTAATAAGTGAAGTTTTAAAAGTGAAATTTATTGTGAATTTGCATAATACCAGAGAGAATAATATGATGATATTCAGAACTAAGATGCAAAAATTATTTAATCTGAAATGCATTTAAAATAATAATTTTCATTTAGGCACAGTTTATACCCTTTGATTTTTAAATTTACATATTGAATTTTAACCTTTTGCCCAATGCTGAGTTTGCAGTATATGTCTAATACTTTTATTTAATTATAATTAAATATTTAGTTGTTTGCCTATTATTTATAAATAAAATTCATGGTAAAGGCTATTGTCTTAGTATGTTTTCTCTTCATGTGGTTTCAAATATTCTTCTTAATGAAATGCATCATTCAACTATTTTAGAAATCCTTGAATATAAAATAGCCAAGTGATAGTGAAATTATTTTACCTATTTCATAAAAACATCATATTATCCCATACTCTCCGTCTTTATAAACAAACTTCTTGAATTAATAAATTGTAATAATTAATCATTTCCATATATGACAGTCACACACTTGAATATCCTCACTCTCTTCAAAAAATGTGAAATAATGACCTCTGAGAACCCATGATACATCAAACCATCTGTGGGTGAAAACCCATGCATTTTGTACAAATATGGTCTCATTCATAGCAATTTTATCTTTAATGTGAACAATAGACTAACAATTTTGTTTCCTGGATTCCAGTCCTTGAAAACTCACTTTACTTCTGAATTTCATCTTCTTTGTACAAATAATACTAGCTAACACATCCTCATACCTTAAATTAAATTATTAAATTAAGCAGGATGTATTTACTAGGAACATATTACATTCCCAGTCCCATTCCAGGAATCCAAGAGAACAACTGAACATGAGAGAGTTCTTTGTATATCTCCCTAGCAGGAGACAAAAACACAAAGAAGAAGTCATCTACAAAGAATATTAGTAGTTAGCTACCTCTTAAAAAGCTGAAATGACATAGAGGTATCATGAATGAGGTATCATGAATCAGCAGAACACAGATTCTGTCTCTAAAACTGAAGAATCTGAGACAAAGGAAGAATTTTCAAAACATAGATTTTTGGAAATGGGGCCCACAGATTGAACTTTCAGACCTGTAAGGTTGGAAGATGAAATGGTTGGTGCTGGGTCATATAATGTCATTAGTCTCACAAGTTGGAAAACTACAAACTCCAATTAAGAATGATCTGTTAGAGTTGAAACAGAATTCTTACTAGGTGATACTGGCAAAAACACAAAGTGTTTCTTCTTTTTCCAGTCATCCATCTCCCACTAGTGTCCAGTTGATGGAAGAGAGAGTAGAGATCTGAAAATATTTAACTATAGCATCTTGGTATCAACAGCACAAAGTAATACCTAAAAAGGTATGTTTGAAGCTAAGATCACTTAATAATTGGTACACCCTATAGCTTATACTCTAACAGAATGATTTATACAAACTCTTATGTAAGGTATCATATTTATTGCTAGAACACATAAGAAATAAGATTGTATGAAGGTCCTTCCAAAAATTCTAATATGTAGGCATGTCAACTGTATTCTCTTTAAATATATGTAAGTCCAATTTTGATTTCAATTGCAGGGATATTTTGACTCCTTATTTTCCTAAGGTTTAGCAAACATCATCTATCTTTCTGTAGTATTCACAAGTTTTATCCTGGTTACTCCTGAGAGGTCATGTTCTCTGTGGTAATTCTGAGAAGCCCGTGTCTCTGCTTCAAGGACCTTAAGCCATTACAGAAGGAAATTTATGCAGTCTATGCCTTTGTCTCATAGAAACATCTGAAGACTGGAAATACTAAGGGACTGTGCATCTCATGGAAAAGTTGAAAAGCAAATGCAAATTAGTATTTTAATATATTTTCCTCTCACACAAATACAATGCTTATGGTTTAGAACAATTTTATATCAAAAGAAATAAATGTGGAAAAGTGCCCAATTTTTAGCAGGGGTCACTTTGTGCCAATTGTGAGCTCTCTTGAGTAGACAGCTCTTGTGGGAAAGGAACTGATTTTAGAATATTCCTGTTATTGTACTGTAAAAATAGAATGTATGAATAACTTCTTTCATAATCTTGGTTTCGGTGATATGATTTACCTGTTACATTGTGAATATCTCTGACAAAAAAGAAATGATTCTTTGTATTTTAATCATTACTATATTCAAGATGTAAAATTCTCCGGTTTCACTATGGGTTGCATTCCCAGACCAGGGTTTTATTGAGTCATGAAAATATTCTCAATAGATGTTTTCTTCAAAGCAAAACAGAAATAGTCTAAACTCAAGTTAATTTTCAGTGTTAGCTTCAAAGTCCTTGGAGATAATGAATGTGTTATTTGATTTATATATTAAATGCTATTTACCAGCATGATCTGTGCTATTGAGATCCGGGGTGCATTCTGTTTTTCATTGGTGCTAGAGTGTTGCTTCCAGAATGTCTGTTAGGTGGGGTCTGAGAAGTGAGACTTCTGATCTGCAGTGCACAGCCAGGGACATCCAGCATTGGCAGGTGTGAACTCTAAGAAATCATTTGCCAAGAGGTCTTGCAATTTGCCTTTGTAACACTGCCTCCTTTGTGTCAAATGAGATGTTCAAGTGTTCTTAGTTTGGGTTTTGGTCTGTTCAAAATAGAACTTACTGCTTCACCCCAAGGACAACTGGATATGATATTAAAGGAAAACTTTAACATAGTACTAGGAAATGGAACCATACATCATATTTACCGATAACTGCAGTAGAGATGCTGCAGGCTTCTTAGGCAGTTTGCCAACAAGCACATACCTAAGAGGTTGTGCTTTCTAGTTTTCATAAAATGAAATCCTTCCCCCCCCACAACCAAATCAAGAAAATGCCAATAAGAGAAGCAAAGGTATATGGTAATTCACTGCTTATATTTTTTCTCATTAGAGTCTCTTATTCACTTCATCTGTCACATGTACGATTTAAATAGATTCTAAATGTGAATAAAAAATAAAACCAACTTGATTTTCCCTTAAAAAAAGGTGACAAAGAAAATGATTCTTTTTTTGTATTTATAATGACATGGTAAGAGATATTAACCTTTCACAATATCAACCTTGTTGATATTGTTATGTATGTATGTATACATATGTATACATATGTATGTATGTATGTATGTATGTTATGTATACATGAGTATATCAAAAGAATATTAATGGAGCTCAAGAGTTTGCAATTAAGAATAAAGAAATTATAGTCTTTTTGATAACATATAAGTACATGCTGATAAGCAACCTTTGATTCTTCTCTTCTCACCCATTTTTCCCCAGTAGAAGAGAAGTGCTCCTTGTAGTAAGGTTTCCCTTATATCATCCCTCATTTGTGCCGAGGAAAAAAATAGTAAATTAAAGTTTATACCCATGAATCACTGGGAGTTTTCCAACCTCTCTGAGGCAAAGAGATTTATGTCATGAAACCAATTGCTTTTTGCAACCTGTCTTACAATGTGCGCTGTCTGCATAGTAAGATATGTTTTCCTTTCTTCCTCAATGTTAGCTAGCCTCTAAAGGTCACAAAAGCTAAATCCAAATATAATGACATCCTGTAAGATATCTATTGCCAAGAGACCACTAGCCGACTTTAATGCAATGCATTCCATAATGCAGAGCAGCATTTCTCTCAGCATTTATTATGTTCTTGTTCATAGACTCAAATCAGTTTATGTTTGCATTAAAGAAAAAGTCATTCTGAACTAAAGAAAAAATGAAGGTATTAATTATCATCACCATCATCAAAGAACTTTGAATGGGACTTTGCAGTTTTTCCTTGAATTTGAAACATTTCAGAAGAAATTACCCAATATATGTCTTTGCTTTAATCCCAAGAGCATAACTCTGTGTAGATAAAAAAAAAAAAAATTTCCCATGGAAGTAGATATTACCTTCCATAGAAATCTAAATTGAATTCCCAATAGAGCTATTAGTCTAGTTGCTCATTAACCTGTAGGAACTTAGAAATCTCTAGAACTGAACATCCATTTTAGTCTTCTGACTGGCAGTTGGAATAATTTAGAACAAGGTTGGAGTCCCCTTCCAAAACATTAAGGGTAAAGGGCAAAAGTTTCTTTCTTGGTGTGGTTACTTTCTCCCCATTTTAACAACAGTAATTCCTCTTGTCCCTCCAAATCAATCTCTTCAGAGACTGAGCTGTGGTAGCTGAGTTTTCATGAAGACTGAAATTAACTGTAATCACCTTTGTATGTTATTTGAAATCCCATAATAGTGCAATGAAAATGGAAAACCTTCTTCTTTCATTTCATCATAAACCAAATAAAAATTTAAAACAACTCATTTTCCTTTCCAGTGGGGACACTTTAATAGTAAAATGAAAAGATTTCAGCTTTCTTTTTTGCAGCAGCTCCCACACCTATCTAATTTAATGATACTATAAACTTCTAGTAGTTGCACTTCGCAGATAACACATTAAAGTGTAGCGCTGGGTGAGAAATATCCTGACATCCAAACCTCTCAAGAAAACACATTCACTAGACATTAAAACAACAGGAAAGAGAACTTCAGCTTTGGCCCAGAAAGAAACATGAAATATCAAGATTTTGCAGTCACACTAAATCCTAGAAAGACAAATAAAGACTTCAGTATTTAATAACACTGCTTTGTGTGAATTTTGTCATATTTAACCTGTCAGTCTCCACCTAATGCTTATACCTGAGATACAACCTGGAGTCTCTTAAGGATAAATGAATATGGTGATATCTGCAAAAATGTAAGAATCAAATCCTATTAGGCAGAAAATACTTAATACAAAAAATCCTCCTCTAAACAAAAAAAAGAAGCCATTTAAGCAATTGCGAAGTCTTGAAAGATCCATGAATTGAAGAATAGAGTGAAAAGAATGCATTTACTATTTTCTTAACATTGTATAGAGGTGAAAGATAGCTTCAGATTCAGAAAAATGTCTTTCATTCGCATTTTAAATTCTGGGTCATTCAAATATCCAGGAGCAAACAATTTGTTTCTCTTGTCTTGATTTTCAAAAAGACAACTAATTAATAAAATCTTAGACTGAGTGATACTGGGGTAGTTTCTATGTGTCTATTCTTCCAAGAGTCCCAAGTAACTTTATTATGACTATATGCTTCTAAATGCGTGAAACTAGTGGTTTGGCTAAGCTGGAACCGCATTTCTTAGCTTTCCCTTCTTTGTGTGGTTCAGGTCAGTGTTCCCACAAAAAAATTTGCACGAGGTTGGTGATCAGGATGTGGTAGTCATTAAACTCAGAAGAAGCCTCTAAAGGCCATCACACTGCTGATTAGATGACACCTCTTGTTGCACCATGTGGTGCACTGTTGTGCAACCATGCCAGCCCAGGCAGGGTCACTGTTGATTGGGGCAAACAGACAAAGATTCTTAAAACCTTTATTTTATAGTCAGTGTGCCTTTATTCTGAGACAGAATATACACACAAACAGGCAGGTAGAGACACACAAACAGGCAGGTAGAGACACTAACTCTGACAGAGGTGGAAGTGCAACTACTCTCTTCCTCACCCCTTTAACACTGTTCGATGTTCATAGTCACGCAACAGGTACACCATTGTAAGTGCCAGGCCCATCTGTTGTTTGTTAACATCTCAAGGTTATGGGCTCTCCTTTGTGTGGAAAGCAAAAAAACAACCTGATTTTGAACCATTTCCCTTACATGGACCCAATCAAATCACTTTCTTTTTTTTTTTTTCAGCACAGGTGCAGTTCTGCAACAAAGCACCCCAGATCCTTCTGCAGACCTCCCCCATCATGAACACTAGAAGTAGGAAAAAAAATCAGTGTGAATTCCAGGGGCTGACATTGTGGAGTCCATTAGTCCCTACAAGTTCCATCCGAGTTAACAGCCAACATTTCCTTTCTCATTGCCTGTCCTGAGGATCCACAGTGGTTACAGCTGACTCTGGATAATAAGGAAAAAATCTTTTCCTATTGCTATAGTCTAAATATTTGCTCCTTGTCCACCCTCCCCCAAGTAATATGTTGACATTTTAATCCCAGAAGTGATGATATTAGAAAGTGGTACCCTTGGGAATGGGGTTAGTGTCTTTGAAAATGAAACTCCAGCGAGCTGCCTGGTCTTTTCCATAAAAGGGGACATGAAAAGGGCCAGCTGTGAATCAGGAATGGAGAATGCACTTTTGATTTTGACTTCCAGTCTCCAGAACTGTGAGAAATAAATATATGTTTCTGTAAACTACCCAGGCTGCTGTATTTTGTTACAGGAAAGGGAATTCATTAAGATATTTAGACTTCTTTCCTTTCTTTCCTGGTTAGTCAATTCTCTGACCTTTCAACTATGCCTTCCAGAAGTATATTTCTCCAGTTTCTGTCCATGCTGCAATGTCTAGCCTCTGTGGTAAATCATATATTCCATATATTTCATTCTTTCAGTAAATCCATTTCACAATTCTGTGGTCAGGAACCCAGCCAGAACTTAGCTGGATCATTCTTGTGTCACAAGTGTCAATTGAAACACTTTAAAGTATTCAGTGAGTGTTGAGAGTCCAAAACAAGTTCAGTGAAATGAATGAAACGTTTACAGGTATATATATATATATATATATATATATATATATATATATATATATATATATATATATATATATATTTGGAAAGCTTAACTACACTTGCCCCCATTTCATTTTTTTGTTTGTCCCTCATACAGTTAGCTGAATGTTTTTACAAGGAGACTCAGAACTACACAAGATGAGGAAGTTTCCCATCCTCTTAAGAGCTAACTTGAGGTTGACTTGGCATCACTTCTACTGTATCATTGGACAAAACAGTCACAAAATAACCTGTATAAAACAGATAAAAAAATAGACTTTACCTTTTTGGGGTGCCAAATAAATTTGGTCATCTTAATTCACTACAAAACGAAACCAGTCCTCTATATGTATTAAAATTGATCTGACTAGAACCATACTCTTCATATTTCCTCCTCATCCCTGTTGTTACTTTTATCTTGAACTTATTTACTAATCTACTGACCTGCAGTTCTTTTATATGATACCTTGGGAATGTCAATTAGTCAATTTCTACCTTCCAAACAAGATATTAGTTCCTTGGGGACAGAAGTCATCTGTCCCCTATATTTATCTTCTATTCCAAATCTATAATCCCCATAGTCTTTGGAATGTTCAGCGATAGGAAATGGGAGTGTTAAACATGGTAGATTTTCAGTGACTATGGAACTGGAAGCACTCTGTAAATCTTGACATGTTGTGACAGCTGTAACATGAAAAGTCACTGACACAGAAGTAGTCAATGAAACACACAATAGTCTAAAGTTCCTTCAATTGTAGCTGAGGATGTAGAAACACTTCACTCATCATTCTTTTTTTTTTTTTTTTTTTTTTTTTTTTTTTTTTTTTTTTTTTTTTTTTTTTTTTTTTTTTTTTTTTTTTTTTTTTTTTTTTTTTTTTGAGACTAGGTCTCACTATTTTTGCCCGTGGAACTGCAGGCTCTCATTGCCTGGGGTACCACAGACTCAAGCAATCCCCATCCTCAGCTTCCCAGGTAGCTGGGATTACAGGCACATGCCACCACACCCAGCTATTTTTTTGGAACTAGGTCTCACTATGGGCCCCAGGCAGGTATTGAACCACTATCCCTAGCCCTGGCCACTTCATAGGCTGATGCTTACAGGCACAAGCCACCGCGTCCGGCCCTTCACTCATCATTCTTAAAAACTTTATATAATTATTAAATTAAATTAATATTTACCAAAGGTGTAATTTTTTAAATTTGTGGATATGAAACTTCATTCTTTAACTTTGATTTTGAAATAGTTCTAAACTTATGTAAAAATTGTATGGAGTACTTTTGTATAGTTTACCCAGCTTCCTCAATTATAACATATTAACTGCAGTAAAGTCATCAAATCTAGGAATTAATCATTGGTATAACTCTATGAGCTAAATATCTCGCTTTATTCCAGTTACATGTTTTATGTGTTCTTTTTTTTAATTTAGAATTTATTAAATATCATCACATGTCTAGTCAGAGTGCAGAATTATTTCACTGCTCCAAAGACATTTCCTCCATGTCACATATTGGCCTCACTCTTCTCACCAATATTATCAAAGGTAGTTCAATAGGCAAGGATCTGTTGGGAAAAGAATAGTAGTCATACCCAATTCCACTTATGAAAGGAAATAATGAAAAATACCGTATATATTAATCTGTAGTGCTGGAAGAATGCTACAAGACCGATCTGAGATCACCTCCTCTGGCAGTGGGGCCAGTTCTTTCACTAGACCCTAACTTTGTTTTCTTAAAATATTACAGGTTGACTTTTGTAGGACACAGACTCTGACTGAAATTGGCACTTGAAAATGCTCATGGGAACAGCACCTTGGAGAAAGCCAAGGAGAAAATAGTATATAGCTTAGAAGAAAGAAAGTTGCTTTGCAATGCAGTCTCACTGGATGCTTTGGTTACCCATGGAGGAGAGGAGTTCATAAAAGGGAATGTCTCTTCGGTAATTTCCTGAGATGGTTTGAAAGAACTGGGTTGTTCTAACATTCTACATGTGACCTGGGACTGTGGCATGGCTTGACAAGGCAGCTGAGAACTGTCAATCATCATTACTCCCAGTACCAAAGGTAACAATTTATAGAGTCTGGAATGGAAATACAAATGGAGAGTCACTCGCCTTCCCATAGATGGTCCTCAGTTGCTAAACTGTGAAGGTGCTTAAAACCTTTGAGAGTATAGTATACCATCTATACTATACAAACTATCCGCTGCACTATTCTATTTTTGAGCTGATAGGACAACTATTTCAGACTTATGAAAAGAAAGGTTTAACATGGGAACAAGTGTGAAAATGTAGTCAGGAAGTGGGGGTAAATAAAGGCAGAAACAGAGCACTCTCTGGTAGAACTGTATGCCTTTCCTCCAGAAAGGCACTTACTCTGGAACTGGCTTTCCAGCTAGGTTTTGATTCTCACATGCCCTACTCTCAGAAGTTATGGTGGCCTGTGTCTGTGCTTTGTTCAATGGAATAAAGTCAGAAGATATTTATACTTCTCCAACTTCCCAGTAATACTCCCCAAAACTCTTTTTCCTTTGAGTGAATGCAATAAACTAAGTCTGCACTTAGTCCTTTGCATTCCCCAGGGAACCTTTGGAAACTTGTGTTGAAGAAAATAGACTCTTAGCTTGGGCTTATGGTATAAAAGAGAAATTCCCTCTCCCCCTTCATTTCTTCTGCAAAATACTGTTATATAAACAGCCCTACCCTACTGTGGAGTTTTTATTATGGCAAATAGCTCTGTATGATCTAATTCAACAGACATGCAACAGACATTTGCACAATCACACAGTTGAAAATGTAACTTTGTAAAGATGGTAGTTATAGTAGTTATAATCACATAACGTTTCTAGGACTATAACACAATTTGAAATATTTTTGTGTTTATTAACTAATTGATTGATTTTTTATTTTCTTACTTAGTTGTTCATTTTTGTACAATATTTGATTTATTTCCTTAGGTGTAGTCTCACCATCATAGCACCCATAGTACCTTGTGCTCTTCCCTCCTCTCCTCTGCTCACTCATCTTCCTCCCTCTCCCCTGCTGTTTACTTCAAATCTTTGGTTTAGCTGTAAGTTTTGTCTTTTTCCTGACCACTTTCTTAGGTTCCCTATATTCCATCTATAAGTGAAACCATCCAATATTTTTCTTTTATCTTCTGACTTATTTCACTTATTATAATCCCTCCTAACTCTATCCATGTCAATGCAAATGGTATGAGTTTATTTTTTGATTACAGAATAATATTCCACTATTTATTTATAACACATCTTCTTGATCCATTTATCTGTTTGGGGGTGTTTATTTCCATATTTTAGCTATCGCAAATAGCATTGCTATGCACATAGGAGAGTGGGTTTCCCTACAAACCAGTCTTCATTTTTGTGTTATTTGAGGAGAGAGAAATATAAGACCAGAGTGGAAAGAGAAGTTATATCCATATCCACATAAAGGAAAATTCAATGTAAAGATGTCACTTCTCTTAATTATACTAAAGATTGACTGTGAGTGTTTTCACTTGTCCGTAAGCTATTTCATCAAACTTGGCAAGTTTATTTAAAGTGAATATAGGATGAAAGTGATAACGATAAAAACCAAGAAATTCCTGAATAAGAATAAAGTGAGGCAATTCACCTTTCCAGATATCATGATTTTACATTATTAGGATTAAGATAACATGCAATTAATGTAGAGGCATATAAATTCCCATACACTGGAATATAGAGATCTTGAACAGACCCATTTATATATTAAAACATGATATATGATATGTCAAGGTGGAAATAATAGATCATTTTATAAATGAAAGTGGGAAAATAATTAGTCATCTAAAATTAGATTGCACTTGAAGGGAAAAAGCAAAGCTTTTATAGCTTTAGAAGAAATATAAAATAATATCTTTATAAATTAAGAGTTAAAAATAATTTCTTAAATTAAACACTGGAGTCATAAAACAAAAAATATATTAAAATTATGAACTTCTAACTATCAAAATATAGCACAAAGAAAGTGAAAATAGAAGTTGCAATAGTCTATAAACATGATAGAAGATGGTCAAGCATATTACTGGATGTGAATCAATAGGAACATGCAAACACTGCTGGAACAGTATTAAAAAACAATGCAAAGGGTGATTTAATGTTATATAGTTGAAACTGAGTTTATATACATGAAAATCCATGTCATGGTGTTCATGTTTCTAATATTTAAATATATTTTGTGTGGGGAATGCTATGATGTAATATAAATATATGTATGTGCATATAGATACATAAAATGTACACAACAAATTGATTAATAAAATTTTTCAAAAATAAAAAAAATTATGTTTTGTGGTGAAAAATTGGTGGGAGTAATCTACATGTTTATAGACAGAAGATAGAAAAGGATAGTAAACTCATGTAATGGTATGCCGCTCAATATGAAATAATGAATAATGGTATGCCGCTCAATATGATGTATCTCAGACACAAAACACTGAGTAAAAATCAAACAAGTTTGAGAATTGTACATATGCATGTTGTTTGTGTGTATCAAGTGACAATAATTGTAAAGAGTGATTCATTAGAAGCATGAAAAGCAACAGCAAAGAGTTTTCCATAATGTATTTATTGGAAGATAAAAGATGGACACATAAAACTCACTCAGGGAGGCTGAGCATGAAAACTTGATCAGGAAAAATTTCTGAACACAGTAACACTTGCTGTGAGTTAGAAGAAATGAAATATGTAAGTGAAATGTGGACATAAAAGAGAAAGCACAGAAAACAGTAAGGAGATGAGAGAAGGAGGCAACATTTGGAGTAAGACTGAGTTCTGTCTCTGGTGACAGGTGGATGCATTGGTATGCTGATAGATGTTAATACTGATACTGTAGAGGGGATAGGTATACAATATATATAAATATAGAAACATATACACAATATATAAATATATGCAGTATCTATACTATATAGATATATACTACATATTACTATAGTATATGTACACACATATGTATACACAACACAAAGTATATACTATATATGAATATAGAAACATGACAGATTTAAGTATATATAAGTTTTAAATGATATGAATTGTGTGTAGCACAAAATTTATAAATAATATAATATTCAGTATTGTATCATAAATTACATATAGCCAATTGCTTATAAAAATATTTCATGCATTTTTGCTGGGCTCATGTATCCTTGATGAACTCATAGCTGTGTATGTAAAATATATGATATATACATATAAATATATATGTGATATATTTAAATATAAATTTAAAATAACTGTATTTTATATAACTATAATATATAATTAACCTATATAGTAAATATTTATTTTATATAATTATAATATATAATCATGTACTAAATATATGTTTATATTTCATATACTAAAATATATATGGTGTGTATTGGAAGACTATTTACTCAGCTTTAGTGCTATCCACAATGAAATACAATAGGTACAAATACTGTTGCTCAATCTGAATTATTGAATATTCTGAATCACTTTAAACCTAAACAATCAACCAAAGAATAAATCAAACCCTGATTTGTGGTACATGCCCTCTGCCACAGTACCTGAATTCCAACTCACACAATTTTCAGCTACCAACATATAGAAGGCAAAGAATGTAGAGACATACATAGTAACACATATAGTGTTTCACCACACTTACACTAGACATACATAACAAGAGAATATTAACTTTCTAAAGGTAGGACAATATTTCAAAAGAGATAGGTTTCTGCTGCTTATCATTAATTTTAAAAGAGTAGATACTCCATTAACTATTAGGTCTTAAATACTTCCAAGTAGCAGTCATGTAATTTGTTTTTTAATGGCTGTTTAACAAGCAGCTTTCTAAAATCCTGCAAACTTGAAACTGGCTCTTGAGAACTGATCCTAGTCCTTCACAGCCCATCACCTGGAAAGTGGATTGACTGATAGTAAGTAGGTTAGTTCTGGACAAGCACAGTGTGTGTGGCGGAGCTTGCTGGTGCCCAGCTGGGAAAACAGTTGTTTAGCAGCTCAACCATGTCCTTGCTCTTGGATATAGTCACGTGGTACACTGAGCGCTTGCTAAAGGAATAGAAATAGAAGCAATGAGTATCATCTCTCAGCCTGGATCCTGGCCCTCCAGCTACATCTACCCCAACAAACTCTTTTCTCTTTCCCTATTTCAGATGAAACAAAGAGACTCAATAGTGTCAGAAAACTAATGTAGAAGAAGCAAGGTATCTGGTTAACAGTTAGCTAGGAGCCCCTTCCTCTTGACTTTTCCACTTATGCACCCATTCACATATTGACCATATATGACTAACATGTGCAAGAAAAATATTGTGTTTTGCTAAATTACTGAAAGTTCAAGAGTTATTTGTCATAGTAACTTGTGGTTTTATAATAATACCAACAAATATAAAATCAATGTACAATTTTTGCTTGTGTCTTTGTATCAGTTTGTGCCTCTCTTGACTGATTCATTTTCTTATCTTCAGGCTTACACACAGATTTGGAAACTGTATTTCAAGTCAGGAGAGCAAGAAAAGGCCCTTTCTGTGCAGGATCCCATAGAGTGCGAATTATATTGGGAAACAAAACCTCCATGAGCTGTTCTGTCTTTTTTAAAAGAGAAACAATTTCCATGTACACAGGTATGAAATTCTTAGGGCTTTCAAAGAGTGAGTGGAAAATCTAAGAAACCACATCCTCCAACAAAAACAGATCAAATTTTTTTTGCTTATGCTTGATATAAGAAGTATCAAACAGCCAGGAAAATAAATTAATTTTTAGAAAATCATGCCTGCACAAGTAAACATCAACCAATCTCCCAGGAGGGAGCTGTTCCTGCAGGAGAGCCAGTGGGCACTGATGAAGTTCAAGTGTTTCCATGGCCTTCCTCCCTCCCACCCCAAGGGGGAATAGCTCAGCTATCTGACCTTTAAGTTATATGGACAATATTCATCCACACTGCTGGGGATGTCTTATTCTTTTTCTTTTTCCCTTTTATTGGGAATGCTTCCACATACTTTTAACAATATTATCTTTCACAGTCAGAGGTCTCTCCCTTTTTCATCTTTTAGTGGGATCCTTTTAAATGCTTCCTAGCTTGAGTTTTTATCTGTATTTGCTGATTCTCTGCTGTGTGACAGGCCTCTCTCTCTCAATTCACCTCTTATTAGTGATCTCCAAATACAGACACACAGCTGTGTCATTCCAATATCTTCAACTATGTTGTCAGACCCTCCAGTCTCAAAACATTTCCTGATTTCTCCAATTCTTACTTATTTTTCAGGAGGTAAGATGTAGATTCTTTGAAAATAATTTGAAATTAAAATGAACTCAGAGTAGTGTGTGATATAATGAGAAAAATTAACTGAGAAATATGAAATATTTAAGGGGAGTCTATCAAAAAACATGATGTATCAAAATGCTGAGTAAAATGTCCTGCCCTATAATAGATGGCTCAGCAGAAAACTATTAAAATATCTCTATATAATCAAGTCTAACAGAGTATCATCTTAAAAGTTGCTATCAGATTTCTTGTTTACAACATTTTCTACCATCAGTATCATGCATCTGTGCTTTTCATTTGCATTATTCAACTGCAATAAAAATCAAAAGCCCATCATTCAATATCACAGAGTAATAAAACAGAGATTCTAATATACAGTACCAAATAGCTATTATTTTTAAACCCAATCTTCCATAGATTTCAAGGGTGAATAATTATGAAGATGATCTATTGTTCATGCCATGCATTATCCATTTATCACTTTTCTGATAATTGTACCTCAATTCCCCTCTGACCCACTGTTCCTCCCCTACCATAATGTCCCATGTTTTGGGAAAGGTTTAATTGCTGACTCAGGACTAAAGTATGTGACCTAGTTCACAACCAGTAAGACCAATTCCTGAATTATTGGTACAGAAAATGTCAGCTAAATCTAATCAGATGGAGAGAAATAAAGAGACTATTTCTAGAACTACTACTAATATCTATACATCCATTTCTTCTTTTTATTTCTGACTTAAGCTCATGATGATCATTTCCCATTACTCTACATGTACATCCTTTACTTAGTCTCCAACTTGGGAAGAATGGGAAAGAAAAGAGAAAGAAAACTGAAACATTCATCACAGTTCATCCTCTTCAGAGCAGTCAAATAAATATGAAAGCTAATTAAAATTAATAGATTCTTGATTGAAAACATTCTAGATGTCTTATATTGTTACAAATAAAAATCAAAACTGCAGTTTTTGAAATACTACAGAACTAGGAAAACATTAAGATCAGCTTCATATTTGAATGATAGTTTTACAGGATAGAGTGTTCTTGGAATACATCTCTTTCTTTAAAGGTTGTGAACAATACATTTTACTTTCTTTGCTGGAGGTTGACTGGCTGTGATGAAAGCCTAATTTGGGTGTGTTTTTAGATAATCTTCATTTTTTCATTTTCCTGTAATTGTCTTTTTCTATATTTTTGATTCTTAATACAGTGATGTACCTTGATGTAGACCTTTCTGTATAGAGAAATTTGAGTGTTTTCTCTGTTTCTATAATTTCCATACTTTAACCATTAATCCCTTGGGAAATTCTCAGCTTCTATTTCCTTAAATAATGTCTTCATCCCCTTTTCTCTCTGTCTACTTTCTTGGATTTCCATTATCCTTATATTTCCTCTTCTTATTGAGTTAGATATTTCTCATAGTTTCCTCATTTTCCTATGTATTATTTCTCGTTTTCTAATTGAGTAATTTGTACATTTGTACATCTCAATTCTGAAATTATTTCTTTTGTCAATGTAAGTCTAAAGTGTTTTCCATAGTGGTCTTCATTTCATTCAAAGTCTATTTTTGTGTCCTTGTAATATTAACAACTTTGGTGAGGAACTCTCTGTTCACGGATCTTCTGATTAAGAAATTTTGCACCTGCTTATTTGCCTTTCTCTTATCTTGCAGTAGAGCAAGCTCTGCTTTGCTACCATCACGGTCCTAAGGGGCAAGCAAAGACCCGGAGTGGGGTACATGTAGAGCTGTGTGAGTTCAGGCCACGTATCAGGTTTTTAGTTTCTGTTGTTCTCACTGTTGCTTCTCTGACCTTGTGTGTTGTTGCCTTGGGTGCATCTTGATGACTTGAGTAAACATCTTCTCCTCTCTTCAAGTGTTGGATTCCCCAGGCCTGTTGCTCTCAGTTGCCACAAGTTCCAGGTCTTTAGTGGCAGACAGACACCATCTTAGATGTCTTTTGTTTAGGACCTTTAAGACTAGACAATAACTGATGACTTGTGGTTTCAGTGACTCTTTGTTTTCCTTTGTTTGTTAAATAAATCCCGTTATTGTTGTTCCCTGGACTTTGGTGGTCTTGCAATTGTGCACATGGGTAAAGACTCAAACAGTGACCAGTAAACTATCTGGCACTGTCCTTGGGCAATTTTTGGACCCTTCACTGGTTGGTATCAGACCAAAGGCAACAAACTCTAGCCCTCTTGATATGTTTTTCTTTTTTCTTCTTTCTCTTTCTTTCAAATTTGTTTATTTTTATTAATTAAATTTGCTTTTCTTTACATTGTTGACTCTTAACCTGTTGCTTCTAGGAGTAGGATGGGGAGAGAACTTTCTTTTCCCACACAGTTTCCAGAGTTCCAGTGTTTCAGATCAGACCTGTCCCCATGAGTGTCTGTACTCCTTTCCTAATATGCTCCTCCAGGAAAATTCACAGTATCTGGAGTACCTTAAAGTGCCCAGCATGCTGTGGATCACCATTCACCACCCCATTCTGCTGGCTACATCATCAACTCTCTCTACTGCTCCCCTTTCCCTTTGCCTTCCCTTTTCTCATTACTAGACACCATTATTAGTCTCCATGGGAAGTTCTGAAGACTATGTCAGGGAAACTTTGAGTCTTACTCTGAGTAGATAGTCTTTTTAGTTGTCTTTAGAGGAGGTGATCCCAACCTCTCTGTGTGTCATGATGGGAGTCAAATCTTCATCTATTTCTTTTCCTTTTTTTTTTTAATTGTTGGGCTGTTAGTGGTTCAAAATAAAGCATTACCAAAAGGTTAGACAATATTTGTATACCATACATCTGACATGACATTAATTTCCAAAATATACAAAGTAGTTTCCTCTATTTTTAAAGGATAGACCTCTTGTACACATTACATTTTTTTCTAGACATTGGATAATTGTCCAAAGATAAATCTATTCTCAAAGACCAAATCATGGATGAATGTGTGGAGAAGCAGATTGCAAAGGCCAGTTGGTAATGAACTCCTTAAAAGAGAGGTGCACACAAATGAGGCTCAGATGGAATCCCTGCTCCAGAGACTTGTCCCATTTATTTCTATAAACTCTTAACCTATACTGTCCTATGTATGCTTCAGTAACAACAAAAACATGAGAAATAAGGCTTAAGGGGAAAAAATTGAATTTCAAGGAGATATTTTACAAATTTAAAAACGAAATAATTCTGGTTTTGATGGTTGGTTGTGTGTAAGGTCCCTTGAGATCATTACTTCTCTAACTGAGATTCAAAACAACTTGAGTTTCTGAAGTACCTCTCCACAGAGTCCTTTACTCATAGTACTAGGTTTTGGGGCACATAGCTATAATTCTTTTCTTATTTTAGACAACTACGTAGCTGTCTGAAAAAAAAAATCAAAAGATTTTATAGTTACTGCAGTTGTAAGAGCAGGCACTAATGAAAAGCTAAGACAGAGGCTTGGAATCTTGAACTCTGGTTCTCGGTTTGAGTCCCAGTAACACAGAACCAGTGATTTTTATTGGTGGTTTTTCATTTCCTTTTCTTCCATTTTCAGCTTATTGAGATGAATAGTAATATCCATCTATAAAATACCAGGTGATAAATACAGAGAATTCATTTGAAATACCACGACATGATTCCTATCTGTCTGCTTTCTTTTCTTGCTGGTTTCTGCTCACATACCTTGTGAGACTGAAGGTGCAGCTGGAGACTTTGTTTTTTTTTTTTAAACATCAATTGGAAACTGAAATTCAAAGCAATGTGACCCCTGAACAACCTGAAACCTGCCAGTATCCCAAGGCTCAGTTGTGAATTAAATTGCCACGTTTCAAACACATACACATGGCATTTGAATGAGGTTCAAGGCACCTGGTCAGAAAAGGGAATTGAACAAAAGAAGGGCAAACTAAACTCAGAAAAAGAGCAGGCATTTCTACAACAAAAGCAAGCAGAGAATGGCACTGAGGCCACACAGAACTACCCAGGCTCCTGAAGGAATCCAGAACTTCTGAGGGTTTGATGATAGTGTAACTAATTAGGGAGCCCAGGATACCAAATATCAAAACACTCTTAGGCTTTCAGATATGGGTAGTTTTAAAGTTACCACCTTTTCTAAGAACAACTTGAAATTTTCTGAGTCACTTAATAGCCATCTCCTTCAATATATACTTTAAGGGATTGCTTACTTGATTTTATCTTGAAAAAAGTTCTAGGATAAGAGTAGGAATTCTTCTCCACCTTCTATTCCTTTCTATTAACAAATTGTCAGTGCAGCTCAACATCAAAGGACTGCTAAATAAAACCAAACATTTTCCCCTGAGAGTCTATCATGTGTCCAGGAATGTATGAGTTGCTATCACAAAAAAATCACTAAAAATAAAGACATACATTGTATTATCCTCACAAATTGCCATCTTTCTTTTTGAACATGAGATTTATAAACATGAAATGATGTTACAAGAATAAAATATTGTCTTAAAAATCAACCTAGCATTAGTCATATTGTGATAGTCTTGCACCCCTGCTACAATTTAAAGTCTTACAGTTCATGTTGTCTAGGTCCTCTGTAGCATCTAGCACTGAAAGTGAGGACAGTAGCTCCTCAATGGGTAGTGGTTGGTTTAATCAATTGTAAACCAGAGACATAGATACTTCTTGATTAATTAGATTTTAGAGTTGCACTCAAACTGAAGACAGGTGGAAAATGCTACTAGTTTATACAAATAATCATTCTGAGTTGATTCATAATGATACGAAAAGATGAATGAATGAAAGCATAAATGAATTTTATTTTATCTTTATCTTGTTGTTTTGATGTCTGCAGGATGGCATCCCCTCATGGCTGGTATCTGGTAAGCAAGCATTCTAGTGGGGAGTTACTTGGCAATATTCCTGGCCCTCCTTTACCAGCATTTAAGTCACATGACAAGTATTCTCCCATTGGATTCATTGAGCTGCATAAAAAGTAGTAAAGTATCTTCTCCCAGACAGCATGTTGGATGGCACCATGAACTCATTGCGTACATGTGCGTGTGTGTGCACATACATACCGCCAAGAAATATAAGACAAGTATAAAAACAGAACAATTAGCTTAGAATGAGTTTGCCATTTTCCCTCTGGCAGAATGGGGAGCAAGGACAAAGGGAGGGCACAGTCCTCTTAAAACAATCAGAAAAATGTTAGTCAGTTATACCATATAACTCACATGGTCATCAGTGCGGGGAATCTTCCCATTTACTAGAAATCATTGTAAGGGGAAATGTATTTCAAAACTTTGTCTACCACTTGACAATTCTAGTTATATTTTATAAAGTTTTTCTAGCACTATCCAAAGAAAATAATGGGACTCAATCATTCATCCATTTAACCATAATTTTGTAACTATATTCTATGTGAAGCATTAATTCCTATTCAACTCTATCATTTAAGCTTCTAGAATTAGTGCCTGACATAGAAGACAGGTGTCTTCAAGGAAGTTATAAGTAGTCATAATGATATAACTAGTTAATATTATAACTAATTCTATACTTAAATATAATTAGTTATATCATAATAACTAGTGTTAAAACTAGTATACATTATTATAGCTAGTGATTATAACTAGTGATTTCAGAAAGTAAAAATGCTCTCTCTGAAGAAAATCAAGCAAGGTAGGATGATAGAGGAAGGGTGTGTGTAAGTTGAACTGTACAGTTTAGGAGATAATATATGCATGAGAGCTGAATTACAATAAGAGAGCATGCTGGTCAAGAAAGACTATCATTTTTCTCTAATTACTTATGAATGTGATCAGCCTGATGTCTGGATCAGAAATAGTACTAAAACAAACAAACAAACAAACAAACAAACAATGTGTTAGTATGATTCCATTCTGATAGGTCATTACTTCAATAACTCTAATATAGGAGAGTTGAGAACAAGGACCTAGGAGAGATGGAACTTCTCATACTCTTAGAAAACATCAGAAGTAAAAAAATCTCAACTAAAGAAAGAACATGTCCCACCTTTCTTTGTATGTATAGACTACGAGGTCTTGGGGCAATAAAAATTGCTGTCAAGTGTCCAAGAGTCAGAAACTTACTGGCAGCAGGGTATCTGTGTTTTACTGCTCATAAGGTACATCTCATCTTGAAATTCACAATACAATCTGGCCCAAAACAGATTCAGAGAAATGGGTCTCTTGCTCCAAGTTAAAACTGAACTGTCTTCAATTTTACCTGTCTCTCAACAACATCATAATCTCCCACATCTGTATGATAGAAGGAAAAAAGGTTAAGCAGGGCTTTAGTTTATTATCCTGACACACATCTAATCCTTTCTAATAAATATGAGCACCTATCATTTTTTATATTCCAGTGTCATCATTCAAAACATAGAGTTCTGGATTCAGGTTATCTGTAGCCAAATCTTGACTACATCAAATGCAGGCTGGGTCATTTGGAACAGGTCATTTCTCAAGTTTCAACTTTCTCCTTTGTAAGCAGTATATTATGGTCTTAAAATTAACTGAAGTTTGAGATCATCTGAATATAGACACAATTCACATTGCCTTGGGAACAGTAAGAAGACCTAATCAGAGCTGGCAGTCATAGAAGGTTGCCCAGGAAAGGTTGCCTGAGCCTCTATAGTCGGCTAGCGTGTGGGTACCAACTGATGCATGTGGCCATATGTAGCCATGCATGTGGCCACCTAGACTGACTGATATGTGTAGGGGCTTGTAAACTGGGTTCCTTCCCTGCCCCATTCTGGAGCTCCAAATATCTTCGTGCTTTTTCACGTTGATGAAAGAACCAGTTCTGGATCATAACATCTCTTGGTAAGCACCTCAACTTAAATGACTGACCCTTCTTCTCAGTCTTGGATTTCTCTTTGAAGTTTTTGTGGGGGTCTTTTCCCTTTTGTCTTTTGGTCTTTGGTTGAAGAAAGGGTTTATATTTTATCTTTTGTCCCTAGAGGTATGGCTTTTTTGGTGCTTGTGACAAGTGTTTGTGTGTGTATGAGTGAAAGAAAGTGATATGGAGAGAGAGGGGTGATTTGTAAACATTATGTGAAATAATTACTAACAGGTTTATAAGAAAGCCCCTCTGAACTCCCCAAATGCCCCCCCACCAAAAGAAGTAGCAATGTTATATTGGATGAGTGGGATCTCAACCAATAGCCCCCTTGGATATATCCTTACAATTTAGTCAATATTTAGATATGATCCCCCAAAAGCCAAAAAAAATGAAATTAACATATTTGTTGTTTTAGAAAAATTCACATCACATTGAACAGGAAAGAGAAATGAATGACTGACACAACAAACTGATTCTCTGTTTTAAGTGGTTTAATGGAACACATGCATAACTAGAGAATAAACCCTGAGTTAGGAAAAGGAAAAGATTGGTCAAAATGTTCATTGGCATGTTGCTCATTTGGAGAGCACAAAGGTCTGTCTATTGTGATCTGAGCTTTGTTGTCATATTGAATAATGTAAACCCTGAGTAAGAGGGAAATTTTAATAGCAACCACCTTGGACTTCTAATAATAGAGTAAAATACCCTGAAATTCTTAGGAGCAAAGTTTACACTTTTCTTCTACACCTTGAATTCTTAATAAAACCTTGAAACATAAACATTCTGAAAAGCAGAGCAATGCACTGAAACTGAGGGAAAAAAATAGTCTTTTTAAAATAAAAAATTCTCTCAAGTGGTTATCCAGAGGGCCAGTATAAATGTGAAAAAATGTTTATCATCATTTCCAATAAGAAAGATCTGGTTAAAGCCATAATGAAATAACATCTTATACCTATGAAAATGGTACATACTAAACAGACTGCCAATACAAAGTGCTGGAGAGGATGCAAAGAGGACAACTATTACTCTGTTTTGGGAATGTAAACGGGTATAACCATTATGGAAAGCAATCTAGATTCATCATAAAAACTAAAGATGGAAATTCTACATCACTGAGGAATTCTATTCTTGGGCATCTGTTCAAAGAATATGAAGCTGTCAATGTGAAAAACTCTGTAATTCTACAAGGTTTTCTGCAGCACTATTTATAAATAGGATGTGGAGTAACATCAATGCCAGTCAATATATGATTAAATCAAGAGGATGGGTTATAACTACACTATGAAGTACTGTTCATCCATAAGTAAGGAAGAAATGCATACATTTACAGCAAGATGGAGGTGCTTTGAGGGAATTAAAGAAAGTCAAGTGACAGAAACAAATACTGGACATTTATGTAGTGGATGATTTGATGAAGTAAGATGCTTATAAAAGCTAGTGTATAGTAATAAATGCAATGAGATTTCTTAAATTAATAAGCAGAAGGGTTAAAGGCATAAGGGATTACAATATATGGATATAAGAAAAATAAGTTCATCAAAAAGTTAAATAATTCTAACTTCTAGTTTCTATTAGGCATCAAAAATTTTTAAAGGAAATATGCATGCATTTGAAAAATGAGAAAAAAGTTTGATTTTGATGTAATGTTTTTCAGATAAGAAAGAATAAAAGACATGAGTTTCCTTTTGGTAAAAGGAAAAAGAAAAGTAATTTTGAACTTAAGCAAAACAATTGCTCCAGAATAAATAAAAGATAAGACAATACTGAATGACTATAATAAGTAGAAAACCACTTATGGATGGATTGCAAAATAAGTGAAGGAAAAAATTAGTTCAGGAAAGGTAAGCTTAGTTCCCTGAAAATTCCAAGTTAATTAAATTTGAACTCTACTCTAGGAAAAATTGAAACTACAATATCTTCGGTATTAAGTCTGATTAAATTTAACATAGATAATCCTAATTTGAATATGCTTCTTGTAATATTGCTTTAAAAGTTTGTCAATCTGCTTTGGAAAATTAATAATTTTCATAATAAGAATTCATTAAGTATCTAAATCATTTATTAAAATGATCTTTATTGAATTGAAGCTTAACTTTGGATATTAAAGAAGTTTATTTGGTGTTTGGTAAAATATACCTTGGTCTATTTAACAAAAAAGAAACACATTAGAAATTATACAAAAGTATTCATAAGTCTTACAAATTTAAGAGATACTGACATAACACAGTTTTTACAATTTCTTGCAATGTAAAAGTTAGAAAAGTAAAGTTTTAAGGGTTAAGAGTTCTACTTAATATACAAAATAATATAAAAAAGGGTAAAATAAAAAATATGTGAAAGGTTTATGGGAAAGAAATATAGTTTTAAAATAAAACAGATTGGTTTTACTAGAATGGAAATTCTAGTAACTGAATAAAACTGAATAAAAAAGTTTTATATGTAAAGTCAAGTAAATTGTTATAAAAATTATAGTAAAGTAGTAATATCAGTAATGTATCATTATTGATGATACATTAGTAGGCAGACTAAGAGGTACCCAGGATCCCCAAACTTATATGCTCTAAATGGGTTTTGCCATCTGCATATAAAGACCAACTTATCAGTGTGTAGGATTTTTAATAGGAAAGAACTTTAATAGGGAAGAATTACTACATATAATAAAATAAGAAAGGATAACAGTTTCCCAATGAAACACCCAAGGCTATCAATCCTTTGTGGGTAAATGTCCACTCAAACCAAGTTGGCCCAAATTGGGGCACCTGGGGCCCAAAGACTCCCACAAGTCTAAAGCACCTTCGCGGGGACACACAGAAAAGTTATAACCAGACAAGGGCTGGTAACAACTGTGGTGGTTCAAGCTTAAGCCAATCAAGGACTCTAGGGTGTGTCCCCAATTGGTAAGCTGATGATTCTCTAATCATAGACTCTAAGGTGGTTATCCTGAGGGTAGATTTAAACCAGGACCTCTAAAAGAGAACACAAGTATGCAGACCCAGAGAAGGAGACTCAGAAAAAAATGAGAGAACCTAGAGAAGGAAATTCAAGGGAACCTTGGAAAGCTTGTACACAAGAAAGGTTCCAGACCCCAGGGAGAAGGCCTCTGTTTCTGGCCTCTAGGTAAGGAAGCAGCTGCCTCTGGCAGCTTATTGACCGCTGAGGCAAGGAAGCCGAGACATTTGCAGAGACTGGGTCTCTGAGAGGCATTACCTGATGGGAACACCAATGGCTCTGGGCCTCGTGTCTCTGTTTCTTGGTAATACACTGGCAACCACTCTGGAACATTGCTGTTGTCCTAAGCACTCCCGGTAACAGGTTGACTGGTGGAAACTGACTGGGTGAGGAGGCTGGCCCCTGTGGCTACATTAAGCTCTTTTTCTTGTGGAATGAACCTCATGATTGTTAAACCCTAAGGTCTCAACTGTGCTCAAGAGTAGAAGAATCCACAGACAGTGACTTGTATGGGCACTGTCCCTTGATTTGGTTATATAGGCATTTTGTAATTGTACTTGTATTTGTATCTAGTTTTGGAGTTCCCCTGTGTATGTACCTGGTTTTCATTGTGCACTGGTTTCAGTTAGCTTTGAAGCCTCATGTTTGCACCCAGTTTCAGATGAGGTGCCAGGCAAAACTGGAATGGAAAGAGCTAAATGAAGTATAAATCAAGGTGATGGCTTCCATGGTCAGCTCCCATGTGTCTTTCATTGTCACTCTTTGTTAGCCTATCATCACATCCAAGTGTCTCTGCTTGTCTCAACTGTTAGTGTCTTCCATGTCTCCCAAGTCCATGATGCAAGTCCATGCTCTTTTTCTCCACATGTCTCTGCTCTATGAGCCTCCTGTCAGTTCAACTTTACATCAATGCTCATCTCTACCCTTCATTAGCTAGCATAAGGAACATAGGGCCTCCTCTTATGGATTTACACTCTGTAACAAAACCAAGCTTTAATATATTTAGTCTATTATAGTAGCAACTATTCTTAAACTATGGCTACATTTTAATAATGGGTTGTAAACTTTTCAAGTCATCTAAAAATTGGGTTTTCTTTTGCCCTTGGGTTTGATTAACTGATAGAAATCTAGTCCTCTCTGACAAAAAGAAATACACTTCTGGGTATAATGAGGCAGAATACTTTAAAGGCAAACAGACTGGCTTCAAATAGACACTGTTGGTGCTATTCGGTTCAGTTTGTCATAGTAGGAAACAGAATTCATGAAATTGGTGGGTGGACGGGAAAGAACACCAACGAAGTTACTGCCACTCTTACACAGATTAAGTTGCTGACTTCTCCCTGATAAGAGCTAATGTGATTAGGTCTTCCAAGGTACTGAGGGGGAGACACACTCACAGAGGGAGATTTTTCTTTACACATTTAAAACTTTTTAAAAAAGGCAACCTCTACCCAGCCTTTACTGCTCAACTATAAAATAATCCTTATGCCAAAGGGACATTTATGAAACCATGGATTTTTCTCTCTTTTGGCACAATGTTGAGAGGGCAGTGAGATTTTTGTACTACTTTTCCCTCCTGTCTTCATTTGACTTTTCTCCCAGAATTTCTTCCCCTTCTGTATGTGATGGTAATCGAGTTGCAATAATAATTCTCATAAATACTCACTGTTTACAGACTGAAAAACTGACCATCACTGCGTTAGGGCATCATGAAAATCATCATATGTCTCTCTGTACTCTTCTAGGCTCAACATTAAGCATGAAACAGAGGAGGGGGGGGGAAACAGACATTTAATGATAACATAATAAATTCTGCATACATGAGAGACCCAACATTGATACCAAGCAGAAATCAGCAACAGATGTGGTGGTCTTGCTGAAATAATCCAGTCATGGAAGTGAACGGTGTTCCAATCAGACTCTAGGGTGGGGCACTTTGAGGATGGATTTAAGCTAGAGTCAGAGGGAGCTGAGGAAGCATGGGCTACAGTATCAGAAGGTTACACTCTAGCCTCCAAGAAGAACTATTCCATTCCAAGAGAACTGCTTCAACCCCAAGCTAGAATAAAAGATCTCTGAAGAAGGAAGGGAGACCAGTAGCCAACTGCCAAGAAAGAGAAGCCAGACATTTGCAGAGACTGCAGAGACTGGGCCTCTGATCCTGTCATTGATATTGCCTGACAAGAGCACCAAAGGTCCTGGGTCTGGTGTTTCTAGAAGATCTTCGTTGATGGTGCACTCCTGGTGATGACTCCTGAACACCACTGCTGTCCAGCATTTCTGATGACATATGATCATCACTCTGCTTGTCTGGTGGACACTAACTTGGTGAGGTAGCTGCTCACCTTTGCAGCTACATCAAGATCTTTGTTTTTCTTTATCAAATAAACCCCATGGTTGTTAGAACCTGAAGTCTCATCCACACAGATGGAAGAACCAACAGAGAGAGAACTGTCTCTACTGGGCACTGTTCCTTGATTCAGCTATAACCCTTTGTAATTTGTCTCCCTCCTTTGAACCCAATTTCAGCATGACTGACAAACTCATACATCTGACTTCAGATGCATACTTAAATACCTTAGCATAGAAGAAGTTAATAGGAATGAAAAGGAAGCTCAGGTAAGAAGTTTACCAAGGGAGGCACAATAAACACATGCAAATTTAAGTGTTGCCTTCTCCATTGGAAAGAGAGTGAATACAGTGCAGTAAGTCAGACACCCTGACAGAGAAATGTCAAAAATAACCTCCACACAATCTACAGAGCACTTTAGTGATATCATCTTTTATCAAAGGTTGATTTTGGGGGTGACAGATTTTTACACCCCTACCAATGTAAATACAATTACCACCTTTACACACACACACCCCACAAACACCACTGCAACACTCACATACTTGTCATACATTTATGCTCCTTATCCCATAAGAAATAGGTTTCTGAGAATTAAATTGGCTGATCAACTATTGTGAAAGGAAACTTAGCAACCTGTAATAAGCCTTCTCTTCTTAGAAAAATTTTCATTCCTTTGGTAGCTGCAACTTGGTAAAAGGTATAAACAAAACACAGCTAAAATCCTGAAAAGAAGAAAAGGGTATCCAGGACAACCTAGAAAGACAGTACCAGAATGAAGAAACTAACCTGAGGCAACTCATTTACTGAATTCTCGCTGATCCCAAGTCCAGACACAAAATGAAGAAAAGATAAAAATGAAAAATACTGATTTCTGTAATTTTGTTGATTGCCTTGTCACAAAGACATCACTGTACAAGTGGGAGGTAATGTTATAGAGAGCAACCTCAATAAAAAGGGGGAGGTTCTATGTTCCCTGCCCTACCTAATGAGGGGTGGAGCTGAGGTGGGCTTGGATATGGGAGAAGACATAGGAAGAGACACAGAAGGAGACACATGAAGAAAATGAACATCCTGGCTTCTCATCTTTGGACTTGCACCAGGGAGCTGGGGGACATGAATATCAATTGATATGAGATAGGGAAAGGAAGGTGATCAGGCAAGATGTTATGCATGGTAAAGTAGTAAATCTGCACACACATGATTTATAACTTGTCTGCTCTGAGTTAATTTTCCAACCCAAGGATACATCTGGAGGAGCACAGGAGCCAGTAGACCTCAGCTCCCTAGGAGTATGAGTGTAGGGGGTGTCCAGGAGAGTGATAAGGAATCCCAGAGACTAAAATCACAGGTTGCTGCCATCAGTGAAGGCCAACTTTCTGCTGAACTGTCTTTGTTCAACTCACTGTAAAAAGCTACCTGAAAATGAAATGCTAAGGTGGTTTCTTTAGGATGTGAACCCCATCTTCCAGGTTGCTGGCTGTCTGATTAAAGTGAACCTAAAAGATTCAGTTTCTGTCTCTACCTTATTGGTCTTTGATGGTGACAGGTGGCCTGAACTCCAGTCTTCCCATTACAGAAGGGAGCACACAGAGTCAAGACAAGTTGAGACACTTGGAAGAGACAGGGTGAGAGACTTGTGGGGAGGCTGATAGCAATAACCATTTTCTTGATTTGTGCTTTGATTTTTCTCCTTTCATCCCAAACTTACCTGGTCCCTCCCACCCCTTTCTCTGGGTCCCCACCAGTGGGTGCCTTAGCCTTGGGACAAGTTTTCAGACCTCAGTGGCCCCCTGCTTTGGATCTACCCAGTTTGGTCAGACATTTATCCATGAGGGGATGGTGGGTAACTTTGGGTGTTTTGTTCTTTAGGAAGCTACTGAGTCATAGGGCAAGCAGATAGCTTCTGGGGTCAGAACATCACAGGAAAGAAACAAGAAACAAAGAAGAATAAAGGAGCCTTCGGAGACAACGGCAGCAAATTCCAAAGGGGACTAACAAACACTTAGCCCCTGAACTAACATCACTGAGAGACTAACAGGGCACTCCTAGGCAAGGGTGATAGAGGAAAAAGAACTCTAAAAAAATAAAGGCTGAGAAATAAGACATAATTCTGGGTACAGAAATACTAAGGCAGAATTAGTGAGATCACTAAGACCTAACCAGTCACAGAGACTCATGCGACCTTAGAACAATCAGGGAAAGAAGGTATGTATTCTCTGAGACACGATTCCTTGCCCCTCCCAGGTTCCACAGGCCTAGGAGTCTCACTTTGTTTCTGTTTCTTTTCTCCTTCATAAACTTTTCCTCACATCTATTTATCTAAATAAATTTTCCTTCTTTTTCTTGCTTCTCTGGGAGTCACTGAAGTTCCTGCTGTGGTTCCATCAAACCCCAGACATGGTGGCCTCATGGCCAGGACTCAGGACTGCCCTGCCGCCTGGGGTCATCCTTGACTGGGGCCTGAAAACCTGAAATCACTGCAACACTATTAACCTTTCTTCTGACAAGAAATAATTAAAATAAAAGAAGAAATTAACAATCTAGAAGCCAAAAATACTATCCAAAAGATCAACAAAACCAAAAGCTGGTTCTTTGAAAAAATAAATAAAATCGATCAGCCCCTTGCAAAGCTCACAAAGGAAAGAAGAGAGAAAATCCTAGTAAACAGAATCACAAATGAAAAAAGAGAAATTACAACAGACACAAAAGTAATCCAAAAAATAATAAGAGATTACTATGAACAACTATATGGAAATAAATACAACAACTTGGATGAGATGGATAGATTCTTAGAAAGATACAGCTCCCCAAAATTAAACAAAGAAGATATAGAGAACCTAAATAAACCAATCACAAGCAGCAAAATTGAAGCAGTCATCAAAACTCTACCTAAAAACAAGAGCACAGGACCTGATGGCTTCACAAATGAATTCTACCAGACATTCAAAGATGAAATAATGCCTGCATTACTAAAGCTTTTCCAAGAAATTGAAAAAGAAGGAATAGTGCCAAACACATTCTACGAAGCAAACATCACACTCATACCAAAACCAAATAAGAACAGCACCAAAAAAGAAAACTATAGACTGATTTGCTTAATGAACACAGATGCAAAAATTTTAAACAAAATCCTGGCAAACCGAATCCAACGATGCATTAAAAACATCATTCTCCATGACCAAGTGGGATTTATCCCAGGGGCACAAGGATGGTTTAACATCCGGAAATCAATTAACATAATCCACCACATCAACAAAGAAAAAAACAAAAAAAACATGATCATATCAATAGATGCAGAGAAAGCATTTGACAAAGTCCAACATCCATTCATGATAAAAGCCCTTGAAAAATTAGGGATTAAAGGAATTTACCTCAACATAATAAAAGCCATCTATGACAAACCTTTGGCAAATATCATCCTAAATGGGGAAAAACTAAAATCATTCCGGTTGAGATCTGGAACCACTCTCCCCACTACTCTTTAACATTGTACTGGAAGTCCTAGCCAGGGCGATAAGGCAAGAGAAAGACATAAAAGGGATACAAATAGGCAAAGAGGAACTGAAGCTATCATTATATGCTGATGACATGATTCTCTATTTAGAAAACCCAAAAAAATCCACAGAAAGATTACTTGAAATAATAGACCACTTCAGTAAGGTAGCTGGATACAAAATCAACACACATAAGTCAGTG
>PVHY01009720.1:0-55008 GCA_004024945.1 Uropsilus gracilis
GAGGGAGGGAGGGAGGGAGGGAGGGAGGGAGGGAGGGAGGGATGGTTGAAAAAATAGGTGCAAGGAGTACTCAGAAACCTTCAGAAGGTTCACAACATTGTTACTTAAATCCTGCCCATTACATAATCTCTTTACACCAGTGGTTCCTTATCTTATAGTTCTCCACAAAATTGTGCAGTATTCCTAACAGTTTAGAAAATATTTTAGAACTTTAAAATCACCTCTCATCTGAGTGAAACATGACTTCAGAGAGGTGAGAGCAAGTGTCAAAAGCTATTCATGATTTTTTGTGTTTGTTTTGTTGAGAGCAGATCTCACTATGTTGCCAGGAGAACCACAGACTCAAGCAATTCCCAGCTCAGCCTCCCAGGTAGCTGGGATTACAGGCATGCACCACCACGCCCAGCTATTTTCTGGGACTAGGTCTCATTATGTTGCCTCTGGTGGGTCTGGAACCTGCGGAATCAATAGATTGCCAGTCGCCACCTCCCTCCAGAGGCTGGGATTTAAGTCATGGGCCACAGTACCCTACCAAAAACTATTCATAATTGTTAAATCAAGAAAGGAAACTCTCCATCAAATATCACTACCACATTGGCTCTGCAGGCTGAGCAGAAGGAAGGATTTGACAGGCTTTCTATCAGGTATTCTGTGAACTTAACCTTCAAGGAAAATAATCCTTTTTTCTTTTTCTTTAGGTGAGACTCAAGATGAAGTTGAAAGAGATAGCATGCTCTTAAATTTACTAACATTGTGATAGTTATCTATTATTAACAAATTCCATTTAACAAAACTGTATTTTTCCTCCTTATAGGAATGTTTAAATTTTAGTGATCTTCCTATATAAAACCACTGTATGAGTATTAATATAATTAGCACTTCTGGAATAATATAAAATACATGTAAAGATCAAAGATCTTGTTATGATAAGAATGAATTAGAAGCATTAAGCTTTACATATACAAAGTTATTTTTAAATAACACAAGATAGCATCCTTTATCCTTGAAAACAGAGTTGATCAAATAGAAACTATCAAACTTCCCCCCTATTTTTTGTTAAATATTTCCATCATCACCAAATAGTCATTTGTTCCATACATATAATAACGTATTAAGTCTACAAAATATGCCCTGTTTTACAATATGCACCTACTCCTGTACATAATTAACAAATCTAGAAGTTCCACTGAGGAGCATACTTTGAAATAAAGTAAATGGGGAGGGTTGTGGGGGAAGGGAGGGCCAAGGTTGTTAACAGTATTTGCCAGTGGAGAGCAAAAGAGAAGGGAAGAAACTTAACCCATGCTTATAGTTCTAACTTCTTTAACTGACTCTCTTATTAACACTGATTAGTAACTGACTTACTAATGAAAATGAAGTTACTGTTATATAGCTGAAATATAAAAATCCCAGTAAGAGTGATTTCTGAAACCTGAAAACTATCTTTAAGAGGGCTTCTTTGCTAGTCTCTGAAGATGGGAATTTGGAAATTTTCTAAAAGGTAAAATACTGGCCAACAATACTGTAATCTGCAGAATATAGGCATGAACTAGGTGGTAGTCAGATAATTAACCTCTTTAGCTTCATTTTCTTCATTTGAAAATTAGAAATAAAAAATACATAGCATGAGCTGGCAAAAAGTAGGTAAATTATTTATGCTAGTTAACTATATGAGTATTAAAAACATGCAACATCCCACATAAGCTAACAAAAGCTTCAGAGTTACCATACACTTGAAGTATCAAGTTTGCTATATTGCAAAATTCAACCTTATAATTTTTAATAGCTCAGAAGACTTTCTAAAAGTAAACTAAAAATAAATGTATTCCGAGATTAGTATATTTGAATGGCAATAGAATTACATAAGAATTTGAATTATTCAATAAATATCACTGACATCACCAGATGAATACGTATCTTCATTCCCAATTTCCATTTTCTGAACATATTTTATAATAAATGCATTGAAATGAAAGTTTCATATAAAATAAGCTCTCCAAGCTGGATACGGTGGCTCGTGCCTATAAGCTTCAGCCTATGAAGCAATTGGGCTAGGGATTGGGTTTGAGTCCAGCTTGGGGCAAAATCAGGGAGACCTAGTCCCAAAAAATAGCTGGGTGTGGTGGCCTGTGCCTGTAATCCCAGCTACCTGGGAAGCTGAGGCTGGGGATTGCTTGAGTCTGTGGTACTCCGGGCAACGTGAGCCTGTGGTTCCATGGACAAAAATAGCAAGACCTAGTCTCAAAAATAAATAAATAAAAAAATACATTAAATAAAATAAGCTCTCCACATTAGTCACACATCAAAACATTAACTACAGAGTAACCACAAACCTAAAGAAATAATACACAGACGTTGGTCATGTCATCTTATTTCCCAAAAGGAGATACTTGAATACATCATTGATAAAAGCAGTGATCATCTAAATCTTATGTACAATGTGTCCATTTTCTTTTTCCACTGCTTTAAATTATTTAAATATCCTCTGAATTTCACTTCCTTACCTCCTCTAGGATTAGTTTCACATTTTATTCCTTCTTACACTTTTCTACCTTTTCCTCTGGTCCTCCTACTACCCTGCCACCTTTTAACAACCACCTCTTGACCACCTAGCTCAACTATCTTTCCTTCACAAACTCAAATAGCCACCTATAATCACTCACACTGGTTCACCATTCAGTAACTGCAATCCATCATGAGTAACTTCTACCACCTTCCTCCCGCCCTAAGACACACATTTCTTCTAGGTTTCTCCGTGATCTCCTACCTGCTAAGTCCAATTTCCACTTTCAGAACTAATCAAACTTGACCTGTGGTAACACTACATGTTGTAACCTTTCCTTCCGATTCTTGCAATCAGAAATCCATCCCTTGATTTCTGTGATGTCATTCTCACATGGTTCTCTTACTTTACCTTTCTAGTTTCTCCGTCTCAATTTCCAAAGGGACCTTGCTCTCTCTGTGTCATTAACAGATGCTAGTGTCATGCAGGGATGGCCACATTCTCTACAGCTCCTTCCATCAAGTGATAGAGTCTGCTTCTTCCACCCTTGAACCAATTTTGGGATTTGCAATGACTAAAGAATGTGGTTAAAAGCCATGCCATACAAACACAGTCCCAACGTCAAGGACTCCTGCAGCTTCAGCTTTCTTCCTCTTGCCTTACCACTGCTGTTTGATGAAAAAGCCTGAGATGAAAGAGAATATGTAGAAAGAGAACCTGCCACCTCAGTTCCAGTTGAACCTCTGAGTCACTACAACTTGAGACCCCAGATAAAATCAGCTGAAGATAAACAACATAAATTCAAAAAGTAAAATACTGATACAAATTCTCTTTTGTCAGCCATAACACCATTTTAACAAAGAGTTCTCCGATGGAGAGTTCATCAACCTGCATGCAGTCTTGATTCTAACCAATTTTCCATAAAATGCATAATTAGCACTAGTATTTCTTTCCCTTCAATCTCATTTTCCTCACCTACAAAGCAAAAGTAATAAGAGTAGCTGTGATAAAAATCTAGAACCTAAAAAGCTGTCTAACCATCTATGAAGCAGAGCCATTCAAAGCAATTTGCCCATGTCTAATGATCAAAACGGGGGAAAAAAGAAAACCCACAGATCTTCACATTCCCAGTACAGAAACAAGCTGTAAAATGCCTGATTACCCCACAAAGCAGAGTGCGTACCTGAGCAAGTCTATCCCTAAGCTTGTAATGAGGTAGGTACATCTATTCCCCCCCATGGCTTCTTAGAAATCAGTATTTGTTCATGCCAAATTCTAAAGCAGATCAGTTACTTTGGTTGCAGTTTGTAAGGCCTGAATCTAAGCATCTTTTGTCAGTACAAATGCATGCCCTCTGACTAACAGTGATGGGGGCTACAGGTCAGAGGAAAGGTCGTTAACAGTGAAAAACAGTGAAATAAAAACCAAAAATGAGGTCCTTGCTGGAATCCTCTTTGATGACTTTTTGAGTGATCTCTACCATGCTTCTTTCTACTCAATGAGTAAGGATTAGGCTAGATCAGAAACATCTAGAAATTTATATTTTTTTAATTTAAAAATACGGCTCTAATTGAAGAAATTCATGACTTCAGTTAATCTTAAGAGTGTTGGATGAGAAACAAGAACCTTCTCGCTCAATTTTTGTCTCTATCCTGGAGCTATGCACACAGTATGGAGTTTTTACTTTAGTGACTAGTTTCCAATACACAAACCAGGAACGAGCTGAATTCCCTAACACTCAGGGTGTGACAATACTGGAGTTTCCCAGACTAAGACCATTACATAATACAGACAAAATGATCTTGGCTTAGTTATCTCTTTCCAATAGAAAAAAAAAATGGTCATCAAAATGAGCCCTATTCTCCCCCAAAACAATGTCAAAAAGAAGACTCATCTTAGGAACTGTAACTTAAACCACTCTAAGCAATGTGATGTCTTGTCTACTGATAAAACAATAAGCTCACAATTGACATAATTACTCACATTTTTACATGTTTAGGTGTCTCATCAAATCCTTAGAAATGAATGAGATGGATATGGTGAGGGAGATAGTATTTCCACCCCCAATCATTTTACTAATGGGAAAACCAAGATCATTTAATATATAAAAGTTTGCTTAAGCTCACAGAGTGAGTTATATTTTCTGACTTAAATTCTACTCTATCAACATCGTATGGAAGTACACAGTTGGAAAGCTAAATATAAATGCTTAATTTAAATTGTATGAAAGGATATTTTATCATTTCATATTGATGCTTAGATGGCCAGTATCCTGAGAAGAAATGATAAAGATTAAAAAATACAGAAAGAATCCTTTTGTTTTCTGTGTCCCCACCCCACCCCTTACTTTTCTCAGTTAATGACAGTACTTAAACATCTGTAATGCAAAATAAAGCCACTAAGTCACTTAGGTTTAAAACTTCCATTTTATAAAAAGGATGTCATTGTAATGTGAATTGTCCCTGATACCTGCCTACTAAGGCCCACTGTTATGCAATCTAAGGACAGGCTTGGAATAGTCTTCCACAAGATAGTGAATTTTCCCCCAATTTATTTATCTTGCAGGGGTGGGGCTAAAAGCCTAGGTGAGACTGAGAAAGGTACTGAGACTGCCTCTGTCTTGCAACTTGAAGTCCTGAAACACCAGCCTTCTCTGGATACCCAAAGCCTAAAGAGAGGCTTCAGTCTGGATATCCTATAGGGCTGTTTGGCTCCCTAATGTGAATGACAATTAACTGAGCCTGGAAAAGCCAATGAGGCTGCAGCAGCCCAGGAGCTAAGCACCAATTCACATTCAGAAGAAACCTGACAAGCAGAACCTGCAGTTAAGTCCAAAGCACTGCTTTGGTCAAGGGCATTAGGGAATGGCAAATCACATGCATGGAGAACAATTTGTGCTTTAATGAAATAGGCCACAAAAGGACAAAAATGTCATGTACGTCATATATTAAGAATGAACAGTTTTATGAAAAATACATCAAAAAGTATAAACACTATTATTTCAAACGCAGAGGCCATGTCCCATTTCCTATCTACACAGTTACACAGGAATGCAAAGAGTGCACTAATCGATTGTCTAATTTTTTCAAGCGAAACCAAAATTCTGAAATTTTGCTTGCAACCTTCCCAAGTTTTTAAAGGAAGTTCAAACTCTACTTTTAAACTAGCTTCCAGGTCAAACTAAATTATCTAAAGGCTGGGTCTAAACTGAGTGTTCATCTGACTTCAAAGAACAAGTACCTGGGTAATAGAAACAAGGCAGCAGAACTGACCAGAAGGAAGCATCTCTGCTCAGTGTTCTTGGGAAAATGAACTGTGTGGAGATACTCCCAGGAGACATTTGTCAAGTTAACACCAGTGTTGGAGGGAAAAGGAACTAAAATAGCAGAGAGCCTGGTAGTTTCTGCAAAACTTCCCTGAATAGGCTTAGCCATGGAGGGGGGGGTCTCAAATTATATTAACCTTGACTTTCCCTTTACAGTAAACATGTAAGTAGACAGATTTCTTTGGATAACTGCTAATTAAAAGAATTAAAACAAATGATGCCATCAGAATTCACCTTCGAGCACTATAGTAGGAGGAACTGTTTCCCCTTCTCAACTATCCTAGGGTTTCACTGAACAGTTTCAAGGGAATGAAGTAGGGTCTGAGGGAGAGAGCCCTTGGTTAGTTAGGCTCTCACCCTCCACTACCAGGCTGGCCACAGAAATAAGACTGAAACGTATGAGGCTCTCTGGTGACTGAATTTTCTAAGTGACACCTGCATGGCAGACAAAGCTCCAGTTTGCTTTGAGGCATGTGGGCTTAGGGACTGCAGAGCCCAAGCAGAGGTTTCTTCACCTTTCCATACCAGGGAAAAGACTCACCAACTAGGGAATGTTACCCATCAGCAGTTCAGTTTGCCTATTTAAAACACTTGGAGCCTTCTGTGCAAATGTTCAGGCCCCCAGCCTGAGAACTAGTCTTGCATCAAAGAGAAATCAAGGCCAGACGCCAGCTCCAGACCCAGCTGTTCCCCAAGCTCGTGGTGCAGGTGTGAGATCATCCCCATGAACCTCACCTGCCTGCAGTTTGTCACCTCAATGTCATTACCACAGGCAGTGATATGGTTGGGGCTTTTGTTTTACTTCACACCAGGGGGAAGTCATTTTTGGAATTTTTCATCTTAAATAGATTTTTCTTAAATGTATGTGACACATATTCCTCACAGGACTTAATAAAAGAGAGATTTCTCTTGCCTGGGAAGTAAACTACAGCTGCACAGATTGAAACAAAATTTATTTTTTAAAACTAACATTCTGGCTAAAACAATCAAGATATAGTATTTAGTTGTACAACTTAAGAACCACTGAAAATAGAATTTCCTTACTCTAGCTTTTATTCATCTGTTAATTAACAAGATAAAAACATTAATAAAACCTACATTTACTAATATAGCCTGGAATTCCTTATTATCTATAAGAAAAAAGATAGAATTTCAAAACATGGAAAGTTCCTAAAGCTTTCTTCCCTCAGAATTACCATCAAGGAAGTAATCAGGAAACCCACCATTTTTAAATCCTTAAAAATCTAGTCTGAGTCTAACATTTCTATAAGAAAAGAGAGGAAATGATAAACTATAAAGCATCTCTTTGTTTTGAAATGATTCCTTAAAAATACAAATAAACCAGTTTTACTGCAAGAGCTTTGGCTGAACTATAGATTAGATGCGGTATCCTCATATGTGACCTCCATGCAAAGAACAAAAATATGTATTCCCTAACCATTAAGTGTCCAGCAGAAACAACATTAATGGGAATGTGGTTTTCCTGACACTCTCAGGTGATTTCCAAGATGTCCTTGTCACAACTGAGACTGTTACAATGACAATAAGAAACAAACCTCTGGGACTCCATAACCTCCCCAGACATGGTATACTAAAAGGATTTAGCTTGTCTGGTCTCTCCTGATTATGCAATATATGCTCGAAGCAGGAGAATGGTGACACGGACCACTGGGCTGTGGACAATGTGTGCCGGACCCACTTGTTTCATCTCCTCATTTACTATTTTGTGTGTTGCCCTGACACTTGCAGTGAGACGGGCTGACATAACTCCAGACAAGAGCAGTAAGAATGCTTTGCCTTGTCTGTTAGGCAGTGAGTGAGGGGAGGCATATATTTATGAGAGCACACACATGTACACACAGACACATGCACACACAAACACGGGCTACCCAAGATTCCTTTACTGGTATAAATATATCATGGTTTTTACACAATAAACATTTTCCTTGAAGTTGTGATCAATATTTTGCAACTCAAATAGCCAAAGACCCTAGAGAAGCTTATTTAAAAGAAATTTATTATGACTGCTTTCATAAACTAGCATTTGTTAATATAAATAATCACACCTAAATTGCCCAAGTTTGGATTAATGAATTCAGAAACAGCATGCAAATACAAACACAGAGATCACAGCTAAATGGCACTGGGATGTGTCCTCCTTTTGAAACATTTCATCTGGTGGGTAGATAGATGACCGACATTTCAAATGTTAATAGCTGAAATACAGAGATGAGCTAAATGTGATTCAAACAAGAAAAACAGTTCAAAAACTCTTACTTGAATTGGAAGCAGGAAAACTTAATATGCCAACTGCCACAGCCACAGTATATGGGAGGTAGGAATTGCCTCTACATTACAGTGAAGTCTACCCTCTCAAAGACTTACCAAGATAAATAAACTACATCTGTCCACTGGGATTAGCAAGTGGATTTTTGTTCCCAATTAGTTCTAAGGCACTCAGCAGATAACGCTATTCACTGTACCTTGTGATCTCAAAGGAAACCCACAGTTCAAATGATTATCTCTGTCTACCTTGCCACACCTCCCATTTCTCATAGTACAAAAATCCAATGTAAAGAACAAGTTACCAAGAAAAGCAATTAGGGGGAAGACCCCATGAAATTACTGAACATATAATCAGCAAGAAGTGTTTGACCAGTTTCCTAAGAGAGGCTGGCCAAATCAAACTCCTAATTTACCCTCAGAATGATAGCCCAGTTATGAGCCACTAAAATCACCAGCATATTCAATGCCAAAGAGTCATGGCACAGAAACACAGCGTATATGCAAACCAACTTTCAGGCAATGTAATGGACATTTTTAAAAAATCATTTGAAATAATCAATGCTAAAACAGTCTGAGATTTTGTGAGTAATGATCAGCAGTCATGGTAAGGTGTCTGATTATTGTGGAGTAGAATTCATTGGTGCTGAAGGCAACTTGAAATTAAGAAAGCAAATATTTCAAATACTTGTTAAGTCTTTACACATTTTTAAAATGGTGTCTAAAATTCACTTCCTACTGGGAAAATGAACTCATTTTTTCTGAATCAAAAAAAAAAAAAAAAAACCTCTTAACCCTTCTAACTTATATTTTTCAATGATTTTCCGCATTTATTCATCATTATAAGTGGACATCCAACTATGATAACTATATTTAGCTTTCTCTTAGTGAAGGGAAAGGATAAGGTAGCAATAGACACTGATTCTCTATCTCCAAGAAGCGAAGAAGACTAGGTTAGCAACTCAGCACGTAGCTCTGAAAAATACTAATTCAGTCACCCTTGACTTGTAGCTTCCAAGCTCCTTACCCCCTCTGTTCCCTCATGTGACCTAAGTCTTAACTTCATCAACCAAAATGCCTTTCTTTCCTAATTTTCCTTATCCAGAATCAATGAAGTAGATAAAAAAGAAAAGGGAAGGAGGGGAGAAATCACTACCACCGCCACCTTAGATTTTAAAAAATGACTTTAATGACAATATAATAAAAGCACTGTACAACAGACCTAATGTGAGCTACACATGTAATTTTAAATTTTCTTATCGCCCCATTCAAAGATTTTTTAAGGTAAGATTAACTTTTAATTTTTATTTAACCCAGTATATCCAAAATAATTTCTATGAAATTAGTATTTTTTAATGAGATATCTATCACTGTATTTTTCATGCCAAGTCTCTGAATTTAGTGTGTATATTTTATACTTAGAGCACATCTCAACAGGGACCAACCATATTTTAAATGTTTAAGAGCTATGTGTGGCTAGTGGCTCCCGAATTGGATGGTGTAGGCTTATGATCTGCCAGGTGCTGTTTTAAGTGCTTTAAATGTACAGATTCATTTAATCCTCACAACAATCCTACAAGGTAAATACCATCATCATTCTCATTTTATAGACAAGGAACTGAAACAAAGAGCAGACCCAAAATCCCATGCTGGTAGACAACAGAGGAGAAACTCAACATTGGCCATCTGGCGACAACCACTTTACTATTTATTAAGAGTCTAGTATCTATGTTTATGACAGGCACAGGACTGTATATCTAAATAAATTCATGTGCTGCTCAGAACAATGCTGGAGGGTAAGTATCAATGTCCCAACTTTGCACACCACTGTATCATTAGTAGAAGATAATTTAGAGTGAGGAGAATATAACTCCACATGGAAGAAGATTAGAGTGACAAGGTCTACTCTCAATGAATGTGTAGTCTCCTAAAAGAAGATAAAACCACTACAAGAGTAACTACACTACAAGATATAATGAACTAAAATGTATGGGTGAATTTAGCAAAGAATGCCTTATCCCACTAAATGAATGGGCAAGGACATTATGAAGAGGTTTAAACAAGACTTATTTATTAAGAAGTCTACAAAAAAAGCTCCAATAGCAAAGACAAGAAGGTAATGAAAAGGGCTTTACATAGTGCTCAAGAAATGGATAAAACAGCCCCAAAATGGTTAATGTACAGTTCACATAAGGAAAATGCATAACAGATGCAGCATTAAAGGTGTCCAAGGGCCAGAGGATGGAAAAACTCAAATGCTGCGCAAAATCTGAGACTACAGAGCAGCATGATCAAAACTGAGCCTTAGGTAAAAATCACTCTACTAACACTGAGCATGACGGACAGCAACAAGAGATTAAATATGGAAGGTTGGAAAGATGTTGCCAACATATCTGAACAGGCAACTGCAACAGCACAGTGAATTTTTAAATTAGGATTAGAAGGATTTGTAAGATCTGGAATCTAAAACTAAGGCAAAAACAATAGTATTTCAACCCTGGGTAATAAGCAGAGTGGTGGAACCATTAACAGAAAGTCTGGATATGACCTAATGCAACAAGTGTCTTAATTAATCATAATTAGGTAAGACTTTTTAATTCCCTTACTTTTTCCCAGCCTAAATCTTGCTATATCTGTGCTTCCCACATCAAGATTTGACCTTTAATCTACCTACATTTTAAATTAAGGAACTCCTTTCCTATTAAGTGAATAGTAGTTAGCAGAAAAAGGCAACTGAAAAGTCCTTCAACTCTACTCTACACCTTCAAGAACTCTACACATTCAAGTTCTTCAACCCAAAGATCGAAGTAGTATCAGATATGGATTTCCAGCAAAGATGTATAATGTTCTGTAATGGCTTAATAAAAAACCATGCCTAAAATATCTGCCTCTGGTTTGAAGATCTTAACATTTTAAAAGTTAAAAGTTCCCATTATATTATTATTTTCATGTTTCATTAAGAAACTACTACTTTAAGCAAATATTTCCTTTTTCTCTTTAATTACCTGACAAACAGTAGTAGAGTTGCATAAATTCTGCCTGAGGTTAAAGTTGGAGTAGAGCCTAATCACCAGCCTGAGACATTGTTCTGGCCAAGTAAAGCAGAACAAGTTTATCCGTGTGTTTGAACAATACTTAGGCACTTCTGTTAAGACCGCATTTTACCCAGAGTTGATTTTGATTAACCACCTTCCCTGATTTGTGTGAGAAATCTGGGTGTTCTGCACACCACAAGAGCAGGATTAAGAAAACGAGCCTCAATATAAGAGCACTCAGGTGGGCATAGTCATCAACAGAGTAACGAACATGTAAGTCAGAATCATGCCATTCAGGATCTTCCTTTATTCAGGTTTCCCTTGATTCAACTGTCTTTGTTCTAGACAAACATTTGTGTTTTTCTGTATCCTTCCATAAAGAAGGTGTGATAAAAGTACAGTGATAAAGAAACAGAAAAAACTGGGTGGGGGGTAAGAGGGGTGAGGGATAAGGGTAAAATAAATACCAAATACAAGTCTTAAACAATTGACTATTATAAATATAAGCCAAGGGAAACTAGAAAAGCAGCGGGAACTTAGAGAATTTCGAAGCCAAACAGATACATCCAGACAAGTAATGTGTGTATGCTTTTTTTTTTTTTTAAGAGGCCCACTCCAAATTCTCAGGCTCAAGTATGTAGTATTACATGTGTGGTCTGAAGATGCTAAAAGCACTTTTCTTATCCTACAATTCAATCTAGTAATAAAAGTATGGTGCTCTGGAAGACTGAATTCAGGGCAGCTGGAAAGTTTCACTGAAATCAAATGATCTCATCTGCCAACTATCCAGGACTCCCCAAAGTTTGGAAGTGCTCTGGTGTCACTGGTGATCTCTCCAGCAACTGACAAGGGATGCAGAGAAGGTAGCAGAGCAGCTCTCTTCCCATCTAGGGAAATCCTCCTGCAGTCTGGTTCACTTTTCTACCAAAGATATAAAAACCACACATGGAAGAACACTTGATCCCATTGTGAAAATCTGTCTTTGGCACAGGTAGTTGGAAAGGATCTGAGGTAATCACCTACCCTACTAATCATTTGTGTACACACCAAACAGACTGTTATGCAAAGAATGAGAAGTCCAACAGATTCTGGCTACCTGAACCGTTAACACCCAACCCTCTCTGGAGGCAACTCTGCTGCCATTTGACAACTCAGAGGCCATGATGATGACCATGATAATGATGACAATTAAAGATAATAGTAATGGTAGCCTATCCTGCGGTACTAGCGGTATCTGGAAAGGACAGGCTTTAGAGTTCGAAAGACCCTATTCAAATTCAAACAATTTGGAAACTCATTTAAATTATCATAGTTTTCCTTTATTCAAAAAATGAGAGCAGTGAGGAAGCATAAATCCAGAAAGGTGTTGTGGAGATAAATCTAGCAGTGCCGATGGAAACACCTGACATGCTAAGGGTTTGCTCATCACTCTCCTTTGAAGACTATAGTTCATGGTACCTGAAACAAATCAGACAATGGACTACCAGCAGCAGTCCCAGGGCTTACAGTCTCCTGTGGAGACTTACAGTCACTCAATAGTTAAGAGTATGCGCTGTGTGCCAGGCACTGTTGGGGCATTTGAGATATATCTATTTTAATATTTACGATGCTTTTATCTCTTTAGGGTCAGAGATTAAAAGCAAAATTTATTCAAAAAGTATCCATTTTTAAGATCATGATGATAATTCGTCACACTGTTTTGATGCAAGCATGAATGCTGTTTTCTGATATTGAACTAAATGACACAGAAAAAGCCAACAGTGGAGAGGCAGGTTAATTAAAGGTGGACCAAAATTAATACAATGTGAAATCATAGGCAGTAGTGATACATCTACAATTATGAGATCATGAAATAATATAAGCCCAGAATGGAAGACCAATGTTTAAAAAGAACACCACAATGGAAGCCCACCAAGAACCCTATGAGCTAAGGATTTCTGAGAAGTCAGTGAAGCCACAGGCAAGAAGTTGGTGATTCCAAATTAAAACTAGAGAGGATAGTAATTATAATGGTAGCTACCACTATGACTATCTCTGAGAGTCCCCTCTCAGTCATCAGAAAAGTTCAGGTTAGATCTGTGAAATTTAAGGGAGGTGATTTCCATTTTTTTTTAATTCATTAAAAGTGATACGGCATTTTTTTAAAGGTTAAGAAGCACCCAGCTTAAAGATATTACAGATTCCTTCTATTTGTAACATCTCATTATGACAAAATACTCTTTCTCTTGACTTGAGTTTTGGTGATAGGAAAGAGTTCTGTAATCACTTGCCCCCCAACAGAAAACCAAATTCAAATATTCTAACAAAAATACATGAACAAAATATCATTACATGGACCAATGAGAAAAATGTGCCATGAATTAAGGAGCTTGTTTCAACCCTCTATGCCTGTTTCAAAAAAAAAAAGTGTGAACTGTAACTGTAAAACAGATCTCAAGGGAAACCTTATTTGTTAATTTCATAATCGGTACAGTATGCTATATGGTGCAACTTTCTATTTAAAATATACTAGCTCCATCACAGAGGCATCTCCATTAGAGGAGGAGGAGCATCATAGCCCAGTGAATGGGCACCGGGTATCTGGCCCACACTTGCTCACAGCAGCCTTGGAATAGCTACCGAAAATTGTGTGTGGGGATGAGTGACCAGGTGAAGTTATGAACACAGCACATGGGCTTGTGACCACAGCTAAACTTGTACCCAGGGAATTGGGAATGGAAATTAGAAGGCGATAAGGAGGAAAGACATGTTGAGACACCTGGAAAAGCTGACAATAGCTGCCATTATCTTGATCTCAAATTTTTTTTATTTTGCTTCTTTAGTCCCAGAATTTCCTGGTCCCTTTCTAGAGTTTCTCTGCCAAAAGGTGCCTTAGACATGTGTGGCAAGTTTACAGGTCTCAGAGGCCCCACTTCAGGTCAACCCTGATTGACTAAGCATTTGCCACAAGGAGGTAATTTAGGGTATTTTGGTTTGTTCTTTTGTTTTGTTTTGTTTTTGATTAGAAATATCCTTTTTTCTCTATACATACTAATTCTATTAAAGATTTTTCACACTAACAGTCTTTGTCCATATGCAGTAGATGGTAGGAACTGTTGATTTGAGGTCCCTGCATACTCTTAGGTTGTGTGCTAAATGAGAAATAAAGTACTGTTAATATTTAAATAAATTCCACCATAGCAGAAGAAAAGATACCCTACTAGAAAAGAGACCAGAAATGTCAATAATCATATACTAACTCACTGATGAGTAATACCCAGTCCAGGTCAATTTCTGCAGAAACTCAAGGTTTACATACTGTTATGGTTATCTTTATGTTGTACATCAGCAGGTACACCAATAGGAACTCTGCAAATATCACCTCATTTAATTTCTATAACTCATTGAGATATATAATTTTTTAACCACTAATGTGGTGGTAAGACCCAGAAAATTAAAAATCTTTGCCTAAGGCCATATTGAGAGTAAGTGGAAGAACCAATATTCAAATGACACATTTATTTGGCTCCACCCTGCTTTTTAACTATGCTTGTACTCGTCATTAAAAGCCACTCTAAAAATGGAACCTCGAGGGACAGAAAGCTTAACTTTTAGAGCATAAGCACAGATTTCTTTCAAGCTGTTGTATGCATATTAGGTTTCTCAAAAATATCAACTATATATATATAGTCAATCATTTGTTGACAAAGCAAGACTGCAGTCACGTTAAACTAAAATGAGCTAAGTATATAAAGGGAAAGGAAAAGAAACACTACAGGCCTGCAATAGAGAGGTTCTTAGGTGATGATCTCAAACAACAAGCAGTGGTGGGCAAACACCAGCACCAGAGCAATGGGCAACAATAAAGATTCAAGTAGGAAACACAATAATACAGTGAGTCATAAAAAGCAAAAGGGTCTTCAGATCTCAAAGTTCAAGTTTACTTTTACAATCTAGATCTTTTTTATCTTGGTGGGAGAAGCCATGTGGAAGGAGTAGTAGTTATTTATCTGCTGAATAACAACAAAGTTTATATTTTATACAGCAGGGAGAAAAAACTTAATTTTCCATACAATGCAATCATCAGTAAACTACTATCTTCTTGAGAATTAACTCTTTTGTGTAGATTGTGTATGAACATAATGCATATTCTACAATATCACTTAGCTACTGCCACAAGAATGATGCCTAAGGAAAAGGGTTTACTGTTAACTATGCAACAGATTACAGAACAAACAACCAGAGGAAAGTCTCAAGACTAGGTTTTTCTCAACTCCCTATCTTTAAAATGGGAATAAAAAATATAGTGCTACCACTGTGTTAAACAAAGCATACTTTGAAATTCTAGAGATATATCAAGGAAATTAACAACCAAAATCACATTATTTAACAGACACAAGATGTCACAATTGAAAGTCAACCAATATAAATCACAAAAACTAATAATTATATTATTCCCTCACTCAGTCCTTTACACCCTTTCAAAAAGGATGAAAGCAGATGAATGAAAATATTAACACTAACATGCACACCTATATACATTTAAAGAAAATTCTGTGATTTTCAAGGTTAACAGCTACATACTGATAAATGAAGTGGGTATGTGACCAAATAAGCAACAAACACAACTCTTCCAAAAGAGTATTTGTGAAAGAGACCTAAAAACAGTACAATTTTCCAAGTTTGATTTATGAATCTTTTACTCCAAAAACAGGCCCCTGAGTATTTAGACTACATTGAGAGATTCCTAGGGTATGTGTAAACATACAAATGTAGTGGCGGTGAGTTGAAGTGTTTTTTTTTTTCTCCCCAAATAAACTTAAAAAAGAAAAAAAATTGAGTATTAAAACATACTAAGTTCTCAGACATGTATTTTCAACTTAAATCATTATAATTTTCTACTTTCTTTCCAGTTCTCAGAAGAGTATTTGTGGTAGCTTAAGTAAACCCAGGAAAATGCACTGGGAAGTTACACTTTGAAGATACAAACTAAATGAGGCATTAAGAATATAATTTGCAAATAGCAGTTTTTACAAAGTAAAGGACTCAGCATCTGACCATTCCTCCAACATGCATAGTTTGGTTAACTTCACACCAACTTTTTATTTAAATGATAATGGTAATTAAAAAGTACTGTGTACCTCCCTCTTTGCTATGTTAGGCTCCAGACTAGATTTTATATTCTAATAGTATTTCATTTACCCCCACATACACACATAAAAAATTAAGTTGTTCTAAAAATTATCTTTGAGAGGAACTAAAACACAACAGAAACATGCCCATAGTCATTGACCAGTTATCCCAATCCAAGTTAGCAGGGGTGCAAAAGATCTTGGTTTTGAACTCTCAAAGGCATGTGAAGTAGGGTTAGAAGAACAATATATAGAGAAACAGGCAATTCCTAATATATAGGTTTTAAGAAAAAAAATTTTAATGGGGGAGGGAGCAAATTAATTAAAAACTTACCGAGAAACTGCCTGAAGCTTATTTGAAAGCTGATTTCTTGAACCAAGAAATATCTTGGTTCATCACCAAAATAGCTGTCATTTACCTAAATGTGTCAGATATGATAAAGCAATTTCACATCAAAAATTAACAACAAAAATACATGCTGCAGATTTTTAAAATATATTAATATGATCTTGTATAGCAGGGAACATTCTAGCTGAAATTGACCATTCTAGCACAGAAATCACAGTCAACTTTGTAGGACATTAAAAAATAATGAAACATTCTAGCATCATTATTAGTAAGTACAATTAAAGGCTTATTTTTTAAGCCAAGAAAAGTTACAGAAATCCTGAAAAAAAAAGTTATGAAATCAACGTCCTTAAAATGTGCTACTTTTCAAATTACTCTAACTGGTCAAGTAGATTTAAGAACTTAGAAATGGTTTCAGTTCTTCTTAAGGATGTAAATCCTCCACACAATTACTGAAACTTCAGCTGCCCTCTCCTCTGCATAATCCAATAGGATCTTCTATGCATTAGGAAATTAAGGCAAATTTCCTGAGGGAATAAACTATGCTGTTATTGTCGTTAAACAACAGTTTTCTAAGAAATAAACTAACATTCCTATTAAATTCTGCCCAGTGACTTCACTAATCAGCAAATTCTTTTTTAAAGTATCAAACAGAAAAGTTTTTATATATTAGACATTATGTATCAACTAATTCTAAGATGGCATATAAGAATTATAGTAAAATTTTTTTACTGAAAACAAATTTACTGGAAAACAAATTTCCATTCAGGAAAAATTCTGGATGTCTTGATTTCACTAAGTAACAGTTGGGATGCAGTAGTTAAAAAAGTGCACTATAACCTGAGTGATCTTTGACTAACCAAAAAGATGAACAAACGATAAAGAGAAAGAAACTTCAAGAACTTCAAAACTCTGCCCCCAAAAGAACATTTACTCACTTCCCCTAAAGGTCTTTTTCCCTCTCTATGGAGGTACTTCTGAAATTTCATTCAAATCTCTAACAGCTTCTACCAAATTGTATTAGAACTGTGACCTTATGATAAGATACCTACTGACAATTCTAATTAATCTGAGTTTACAGAATGGATTAATGGTTGCATTTTGTAGCTCTTTGCATAGATTCACATTATGTCCATTAATCATGAGTGAGTAACTAGGAATTATTCATGAAAAATCTACAAAGTTACCTAATAGCTGAAAAATGACAAAAATCCTTTGGGAAGTAATAATGTCACAGAGACCCCTCCATGAAAGGTACCCTTTTCCCTACCCCCACTTAGAGCAATTGCCTTGAACCCAGTGAGCCATTAACAGACTCCTGATCAGAGCTGTTGAGCACAGCAGCCAGGTGGAGCTATATAACATGGAAGGCAGGTGGGCACTGGGGGTTCTTGCTTTTCTGGCTTTGACTCACACCTAGAGACTCAGCAAAGAGACATGTGAAAGAAAAATACTTGGAAAAGGCAGAAGGGTGAGAAAGAAGTGGAAAGGCTGTTCCTAGTCCTTTGGCAGAGACAATGTTATCTTGATTTGTCCTTTGATTTTGCATTTTCTTTTTCTCTTTTTGTACTGGTTTTTTGCTTGCTTTACCCCTTTCTTGCTGTTCCCATCAGAAGTTACCTTAGACTTGTAAGAAGTTTTGGGGGCATCATTAAGTCCTGCTTCAGACAAACCTTGTTGGGCTAGGCATTTGCCCACAAGGGAATGGGTAATTTGGGGCATCCTACTGGAAAATATCTGTTTAGGAATATCCTTTTTTCTCCTCTACAAACACTATTTCTATTAAAGATCTATTACACTGATCTTCCTTTGCCTTTATGGAGCAAAGATGCACATGTACCCCTTAAGTGTTTGGGGTTCCTGGGTGCCCTTCAGTTGTGTGCTAAAGTAATATAGATAGGCTCTGACTACAGTCCTTAAGTATATAAGTTTCAAAGGATACAAGGGACAATGTATAATTTATTGCCCCCTTTCGCTGAAGTACGTAACTGAGAGAGTTTTTGGTTTGGTCATCTTATGACAAAACAAAGGAAAAAACTCTAACAGCAGAATTTAAAACTGAGAACTTATGGCAATTCAAAGGCCCCTTTTTTGACTCTGGACACAGCTATCTTATGTCCTTCTTTGCTAAGACCATATGAATCACACTCTTTCAAGTAAAAATTATAATAAGAAGATAATGGGGGGAAGAACTTGGCTGTCCTCAGTCACCTCCTGGTCCCCTTTCCCTTAACTGTTATTTCTGTGATAAGTAAAGGTACACAAGGTGCTTTCCTAATCTCAATGCTCCAGCAGGAGTGATGACTGAGAGGCCCCCGGGCACTGCAAACCAATGCTGTCACTTCTAGTCACTGCTCAGCCCAGTTAATGCCATGCCTGTCATGACAAGCACTAGTCACCTTAAGGCACCACACCTTTGCCTCAACAAAACATACCTTTGAAAGGTATGAGCCACAGAGGGAACCTGGTTTCAGGGTTGCCAAGGGAAGCCAGCCTTGTCTATAAACAGCAGAGAGGTCGTGAAAAAGCCCAAAGGCCCAGATACAGAACAGCTAGCCCTGACTGCAAATAACTGTTCTACTTCCTGTGTATAGATGGAGGAAAATGACATTTTAAGATATTGTTTGACCAGGCTACAGCAGGTTTAGTTGTCAGCCTAAACCTGCCATCTGGTGTTAAGATATAGCAGATCACACCCCAGATGTGATCCTTCAAACAAATCATATCTTTTTTTTCTAACCCCCTCTAATTTTTTTTTCTGTAAAGAGAAATATGCCTGCCAAAGATACAAATCAGCCGTTTACTTTAACTAAAAATGAGTAGGTATATCATTTCACACACCCACACACGAAAAACCAACTACTATTCAGAATAGTTTCTGGAGATGCTGAGCAGAAAAACATTTGTTTACGACTCATCGACCCTAAGAGCTGAGACAATCCTTAGTCATTCCAACGCCATTTCATCTGAAAAAATGAAATTTGCTTCAGTGAAGTGCAGTTCTGAAATCCTTGTCTTCCTCCTTATTTTTGACTCAATATCTCATTCCACAATTGGGGTGGAGAAGGGTTATGCAGTGCTATCATTTGCACCTCATTACACTTGGGCTAGAGCTTTGAGAAAGCTGATATTCCCTCTAAATTTTTACAGATGCTTCTAGTTTACCAGTTCATGACTGCACTACTAGAAAAGACTTCCTGCCTCTAAACTGCTTGCTGGCATGTATGCTGAATTTCAAAATCCCTGAAAAAAGTAAACCTTTGTGGTGTTCTCTTAACTTTCTTGCTGGGGGAGGGGGAGGGGGGGACCAAAACCACACCAAGCAAAAGTAAATCCACATCTCTCAGAAACTTTCTCTCCTACCTACTGACTGCTCATCTTGATTTGGAAATTCCCCACAAAAATGTTCATTAACAGAAGTTATTTGCAGAGGTGTTTTTCATCATAAATTATGATTATGGCATGTTCAGTGACTTGTGGACATAATGCAATCACAGAGAGCCTTTTACCTGAGTTTTACGTGTTTCCTTTTATTTCCCAAAAAATGTTGTGACAGAGAAGGGGGACATTTTCTAACCACCACCCCCATTTGTTTAATGGCTCCAGGGTTTTTCAAAGTTCAGGGCAGGTGACACTGGTCTGTTCTTAATCTTTACTGCTTTAGCAATGTTAAGGCTGATGACGAGGGACACAAATCCCCTGATGGAACTGAATGCATTCCAAGCTCCCCGACCCACTCAAAGCCGTAATCCCCTGCAGCTGGATCTTACTTACCACCATGCACAGCTAATACATTTTTTAAAAGCTAGTCACTGGTGACAAATGTAAACTGGACAGAGCAGCAGCTCCCCCTTCTCCCTGCCGCACTCCCTCACCCCTCCATCTTCTCCCCCATAACCCACAGACTTGCTGTGTCTGTGATGGATAGGACCTGCCTTTTAGAACCACCAAGTCCATGCCATATAGCTTTGCTCTAAGTGACTAGAAGGCTTTAAAAGCATCTTCAGCTGTCAGACTATAACAAAAACAACAAAAAGAGTCATCCTTAACACAAATGTTTCACAACTGAGAAAACTCTGTAAGTTGAGATTATCACTGCCATACTGAGTTCACTATTTATTTGGCTATGACATGCAAGCAAACAGATCTGGTACTGTGGCTGCTTGACTGAATTAAGCTGGTAGCCATATTCTTGGGCATAATAAAACAAGGAAAAAATTAAAACTTGAGGATCTTTTGTGATACATTTTGCTTGCACCCTTTCGACTTTCTTCTTTTGGAAGAACGTGTACTGAAATATAGCAGGCAAGTAGCCTTTACAGGTTATTACGTTTTCAGCATGGGTGTTGTTCATCCACGTAGAAAGAAACGAAGTAATCCAAGAAGAGATCTTCAAAAATCAGGGCAACAAACTATGAAAAAACAGCCTAAAGATAAATGGAAGTATAAAAAAATGGACAGATGTCTAAAATAAGGAAAAGAAATGGTCTCAAACTATATCAAAATACTATGCAATATGTATTTTGATTAAGGGATAAGCTCCCACTGTACCTGATGAAGGAAACCTCACAGTCAAAATACATGATGTCTGGGGGTTTGTCACTATTCTTACATTACTAGCAGTTAAGTGCTATGTTTTAAGTCATATTACTAAGTGGACTTGGAGGTGGCTAACACAAGACTGACAAGGCTTAAACTGTGTTAATTTTAATTACTGCAAAGGTATATCTGGAGAGGGAAGCATAATTTTATAACTACCCTCAGCATTCTAACTTGAGCTCAATCCCTGCATGATACATATTCACCAAGTAATTGAGGCCTTGAAAAGCACCGCTGTTAATAATGTGTAACTAGCAAGAACACAAGAGAAGCAACAAGCTGGTCTCCATAAATTAAATTCACATCTGATTATGTGACCTCTTGGTGTCCTCCTGGCATTGCTGAGAGCAGGTACTCCAAAGTAGCCTAGTGACCAGCCTCAGCAGGACCTGTGGAAAAGGAATTTGGCTTGGGGGTGAAGGGGTGTGTGTGTGGGGGGGGTAGTCTGGGTTTAGGGTGGGGGAAGGGACATTGTCCCAATGGGAAAGGAATTAAAACAATGTGTCTGAAAGAATCCAGCTCTTATTTTCCTACTTGTCACCCACTGTCACAGTGCCAGAATCCAGAACTCATCAAAATATGAGTATCTCAATCAAAGGAAGAAAAATACAAACTCTGCTGTTCATGGTGACTCTCTTGCCTTGGGACTAAACTTGATCCCGGGGTGTGTGCACAAGTGAAGTGAATCTGTGAGTTTTGATGTGGTAACAAGGAAAAGACATCACAGCATTGCATATATAACTAAAAAAGTATTTTGAGGTTTATGTGAGGAAGTGTGAAATACAAAGAGTTGGCTATACTGTAACACTAACCCAACCCTGGAAAACAGGAACAGCAAAACAAACAAAACAGAAAGAAAATGGCCCAGTGACTTATAAATTTCAGTTATGATTAATGGCAATGAGGATTTTGTGTGAATCCATTTAACCCAGTCATCTGTTCATCAAACAAAACTACTTATTAATGTTCAATGTGTTCCTCATATAATAATCAAAGATGTCAGTGTTTCACAGCATTATCTTATGTATCTATTATAAACTGCAATTTAGTTTTTGCACTTCATAAAAAGAAACATCTAAGACCTAAATTCTCAGGTCTACAATGACAGGTTAACACTAATAAAGTCATCAAAAAAAACCTACACAAAATGTAGAAAGTTGAGCCTCAGGAAAAAAAAAAATGAGTCATAACCAGACCTCTGCATCTTACTAAAAATGTGATAAAAATGAGCTTTCTTCATTAATAAAACCTTTTAGTACTGAAATATTCTATAAGTATGTCCAACAAAATCAGAAGTACAAATAAGTTTGAAACTAATCCAGTAAGAAATATTAATTATATATTTGATAGGAAAATCAAAACCAATTATATTTATGATCTTCCAGGAACCATTTCATAATACTTACAAAAACCTAGGTTGGGAATGCAATGCTTAATCTTGAATAAGCATAAATTCTTTGCAAAGAAATATATATAAAATGAACACTGTCTCTTTAAGTTGAAGGACCTACTATAGTTAGGTAGTATGAAGCCAAGAAAAAGTTCTGAAGTTTAACTCTCAGGAGCAAACATTTTCTACTTGTGAAGTAAACTCTGTTGAAAGACAGCAGACTACGGTCCCACCAGTAAAAACAGGAAAGTTTTCAGCCAGTGACAGCTTTGCCTACAGAGAGAAAAAAGTGTCATAGACTCACTTTATTAAACCATATGCTCATTGCCCTGTAAAGAAAGCAGGGTCACTAATTAGTTCATTCTGTGAAAGAAGCCCTTCCTGATCCCGTTGACTTTTGTCCCCCTGGTTAGCTCCAGCTATTTCTGTCATGCAACTTGAAAATCACTGGAGGGAGGAAGATCGCCATAACAACCGCTGAAATGATCTTGTGGAATGTGTCTAGTGGCACTGGAATAACCTGAATATGTGCTCCAGATGTGTCAGCTGTCAGGAAAAAAGTAAACACATCTGATGGACAGCGTATGACTAGATGGCCTCGAAGCGACTCCAGAGGCTCCGGGAGGGGGAGGGTCCACACATGTGAGCAGAGGGGTTCGGGAGGGGTGGGCAGAGGGGCAGAGGAGAAAGCAGCAAGCCTGCCGCCTGTGCGAGGCACCGCAGGAACTGGGGCCTGGGGCGCCCGGGAGGACTGAGCACGACTGTTCCGCCTGCGTCCCTCCCCTGAGTGGCCTCTGTGGGACTGCAGCGGCCTCTGCGAATTTCCATCTGGCAGGAACTTGTGAGCATTTGGGAGCAAACTAAAACATGAATGCTTAGAGGAAGGGAAAAAAAGAGAGGAATGGGCTCAAAATGCTTTCAGTCTTAAATATTAATGGCAACATGTTTTTAAAGCATTCTATCTTCGGGGGAGGGCTGTCTCCAGGCCTCCACCTTCCCTCTACCAAATGAATGGTTTTGCCTTTTTGCTCTATATGCATACTCTGAAGCAGCTTTTTATTAGGTGACTGAGTGATTACATTCCTGTTTTGAAAATGTTGTCTTTTTTGATGTTGGTGTTGTTCCATACTTTCACAAGTTGGTCAAGTGGGTTAGTCCCCTAACCCAAAATATTTTTTTAAATATTTTTCTAATGAAATACATAGAAAGGACTAGAAAACATGATATAGTCCAAAACACATTTTCACGTTAGGTCCTATTCTCAAGGGTGTTTGAAAAGGGAAGGATTTAGATCTATGCCCCCTGCCTATGTTCACAAAGCAGCAATTCTACAAACATGTAGCGCGCACAGTAGGCACTTGTGGAATATCTGCTGACTAAACCAAGTTTTTAAGGTATAAGATTCAACTAAAAATGCTTCTTGGGTTCCACATATAAACAGTAGGAGAAATTATTTTTTTTAAAGTAACCAACTTTAAAAATACTTAGAAAAATAAATGGGAAGTTTATTTCCCCAGGGAAACAAAAAATGCCTCCCTAAATAGGAAACACCTTATCCACTACAGTATATAAACCACCTACTTGTGCATGAATTCACATTTTAATGCCTACTCCTACTCCAACAGTTTAAAAATGGACTTAAGCTTTAGAGAATGCATGAAAAAATATATATTCACTACACTCTCCCCATAAATGCTTACATCTGTGAAAAAGCTACAAAGGTTTGTGCAGAAATTTAGAATCAATGTCAAAAGCTTTTCAAGCAACATATTCCAGATTTTTCTTTCAGAAACTCCACACAATTATATTGCAATAAAAATTCTAGTACTTTTTTTTAACATGGTCTAAACAAAAAACAAAAGTGAAATGGAGGGTTATATATTTCTGTAAAAAACAGTTAAGATATAAAAATGCTTATTTAAAGTCTTTTAAATTACCTACACAGAACATTCCATAAGATCAATAATCTATATCACCTGGGCTGAGGCAAGCCCACATTCACCTAGTACTAACTTTCATTCAAAGCAACCGCCAACTTCTTAATCTCCTTTCAATCTCTAAGTATCTAAGTACATTTTCCTTCTTTGATAAAACTCATTTAGTGACTCTGGTTCTGAAAGTAGCTCACCAAAGGGAAAAAGAAAACTATGAGAAATTATTTGAGGGCAGGAAATGGAACAAATCTTCAACTAGTCTGTAATTCACACATTTAACCTGGCAGAGGAAGACCCTAAGGATGCTTAGAAGTTGAAGGACTCAAAATTTGAAGAAATAGGTGAAAGAACAGGAAGAGGGAATGGCACTGTTTCTGCCTTCTAGAAATTGGATTCCACTGGCAGCTGGCTGAATGAAGCCAGTAACAGATTCACAGTTGTGGAAAATGTTTCATACTCTTCTAAACGAAACGTTATTTCCTTGTAACAGAAACTGTAGTTCTTGACAAGTTAGACAACCTAAAATAATCATTGCCCAAGGTGCAATTTATAAAATTTGTTGGCAATCTATAAAAAAGAAATAATCTTCAACTTTGCAATTATTTGTACTGCATACTTTATTATTTCAGTCTAATCTAGCATCCCCAAAACTGAAAGACTTCAAAAAGAGTTGACAGATTTCCAAATAAAAAACCAAATATTTGAAAGTCTTTATGAGCCAAAATTATAAATGTGCACATTTGTACAATGAGGTGCCAAATGTCCAAAAGATGGATGAACATCAATGACCATTTTCATTCATCTTGACCTTAGTATTCAACCGTTAAACAAAACGTTCAAGTATATTCAAAGAACTGGAATGTATTTGTATGCATTTGTGTGATGCTTCTTATTCATCTAAACTTTCTTACACCAAATATGTAGCTGATGTTTATAAGAAAGGCGAGAAGAGCACTGGCTCTTTCCTCAAATTCAGAGTAATGCCACTACAGTGACTTTTTTTCTTTTTCTTTTTTTGGTTAAGTGCATCACAAGATTGGAAAGGGGAGAAACCTGGAATTAATGTAGGACATATTGAACTTCCAAACATTATATGACGTTCATGTGAACAGATTTTGTGAACACAACATGATTAAGCCTGTGGCTTAACATCAAACTTAATACATATATTTTGTTCTTAGTTCACTGACTGTTCAAGACCCAAAGAAGAGCTCATGGGAAGGTCAAAAATGTTAACTATCAAAAGGAAAACACACATACACTCTCATACAAAGAGGGCAATCAGCAAGCAATCTATTAGAATTCCATAAGTAAAACACTGCAGTGGAGTTTTCTGACAGCAAGAGCTTTTGAAGCGAGATGTAACAGACTTCACTGACGTGGCGACACTTCTCTAGCAAAAACAGGACAAAGTTATAGGCATGAATGAAACTAAAATCTAGAATTAAAGCAATAATTTTCTAAGTTCTGTTGAAGAAAGGAACACGGATTCTTGAAAAAAACATTTTAAAGAGAACGCCTGAGTCCTTATAATAGGGAACACTTCAATAGAAAAATGTGAAACTATTACATGTACTTAAATGCCAACAGAAGAAAAGAAGAAAATTCCAGAGTGTTCTTAAACATCTTCAGTCATGTACCATACTATCAAGGGAAAAATAGCCAAGACAGCACAGAATGCCAGAGGAAAGGAGACAATCTGTGAAGCAAACACATAAAACACAGTATGTTCTGCCCAATTCTAAAGACCTAAAAGATTCCCTATCAAGAACAATTAGCTACAACATTTGATCTACCCATGACAGTATTAATTCATAGAAGAATTTCTAAAACCTTCCATTCCTTTCATGCCCTGACTATAAGACAGTGAATCCATGAACCCTAAACCACATTTTATAAACACAATGTCCATTCAAGGGGTCTGTAAAATCCTCAAAGCAATATACATTATTCTTAAAAATAAATTTTTCATATAGCATTCAGAGGGAGGAATAAATGGGACAAAACTGAAAAAAGTCTCTAATCCTTCTTATTACAGACAAAAAAATCAGTCTTCCAAAACCTTCATGATTGGTCCCATATCACAGCTACACCTGGAGAAGAATTATAACAAAGCCCTCATAGCACTGACATCCTTCAACAGATCTATTCTCTTTTGCCACAACCAACTCTTACTCCCTACTAACAAAATGACAAATGACTTGAATTCTCCAGAAGATGAGTTCTTCTCAGAAGCACTGCCTAAAAAAAGAGAGTGAACATTAACAAACCCAAAAACTAGTGTTCTGGACAATTTCAAACTTGTGTCCCTATAAGCATTTTAGCAAGATCATGAAAATATAAAGAAAATACCTACTTTGAGTTTAAACTCCATTATTTTCCCACTACCTGGAACAGGAGCTTCCAAACAATGACATGCCAATGAAGAGGAAAAAGATGGAATGACAAGCTGTCTCAGAGTGTTAAAAGTGATTCTACCTCTTTGGGCAAAGAGCAATTTTTGTCTTTGCTGTGTTTCAATGTCATTGTCCTTGCAGGCCTATCACACGAAACTGCCATGCTGGTAATTGCTTGTTATTGGGACACTCACCCTAAGAATTCACTACTGTACATGGGGCCATGTCCCTTGCTCCAGAAAGAGGATCATCTTAAATGCAGTGGCAGATAGTCTTACAAAAAATATGGGAACTTATAGCATGCTTCAAACTTGTAACAGTTTTCTATATTACTTTGAATGGCTACAATTCTGAATATAACATCAAGCCCCTTCCTTAATGGCCTGGTCAGAGCTCATCAGTCTTTCTCTACTTTCTCCACACCAGCTGAAATAACCTTCTGCTCACATTTCCAATGCTCCAGACTCCCTTTCTAATTTCTCTTCATCCTTCAGAGCTCAATTCATACACTTGAGGGAATTCTTCCATGACACCAACATTTGCTTTATGTTTTCAGATTCTAAGTAATAATACAGCAAAGTTTGACCATCACCAGTCTCAAAAGTCCCTCAAAGCAAAGTCACTATCTGCTGTACTTAGCTTCTGTTCTTGAACTATATTAATGATGCATTTAATTAACAGCCAAGTTATAGGGGCCAGAGGCGGATGGTACCCCCCATCACATTTTTGACCGGCAGGAGGCTTAACAGGGAGTCTGGGACCAAGGGGCTTGTCTCCACATTTCTGCCCAGCTCTATCAGGTAGCCAGGCCAACCATATACCAGGAAGCTCTGCCCTCCTTTGTAGCCACTTTCTGATTCGGGGGGGAACTGATGGGCACTTGGACCACCAGAGAGGGGGAGGGAGGGGGTTATCACCCCTTCTGGTTTACTCCAAATCCAGTAAATCCTCACCAGAAACAACAAAATCACTAATTTAACAGCAGACACACATGAACATGGAAGTGAGGGGAAAGAACCAAGGCCCAAAACAAACATTTCAGATCATGGGACACAGGGCTGTGAGACCAACCATAGTGACAAACTGTCTCAAAAATAGATCCACGAAGAATACAAACTGGTCCAGACACTATGGAAAGCTGCATGGAGGGCCCTTAAATTACTAAAACTGGAACTCCTTTTCAATCCAACAATCTCACTGCTAGGAATTGACCCAAAGGTTACAAAAACTCTAACCCAAAAAGACACCTGCACCCAGATGTTTACTGCAGTGCTATTTACAATAGCCAGAATATGGAAGCAACCCAAATGCCCCAAAATAAACGAATGGTACAAAAAGCTGTGGTCTATCTACCTGATGGATATTACTCATCAATCACGGCAATATGGATAAAGCTAGAAGGAATCATGTTATCAAAAATAAGTCAGAAAGGAAAACAGAAATACTGGGTAGTCTCACATGAGGGATAAAGGGAAACAGACAAGAAATATTTTAAACTAACTCTTAGCAAAACTGAAGCATGGAGCATGAAAGCTGGAAGTGGGGGACAGGAGTGGGAGAAGCACAAAAGACTAAGATGATGGTTCACAGGTGATAAGGTGGTAGGAAAACCCCAGAGTAGATAATGTAAAATAAATAAAAATTTGACTGATTAATTAATCTAAATACACCTGCAAGGTTTCCACGGCTGGGAACAGAACTCCCAGTTCAGAGATGTCTTCAATGGGAGCTAGGCACCCTCCCATTACAGAGGGAAAAGGCCACAGAGACAGGGCAGTGGGCCCACAACAAGCTGAACCAACCATCTGCCAGTGCCTGCCTCCATCAAGAAACTTTTCTGTAGACATCGGCTGAGTCAAAGGTCCCCAATGAGAGAGACCAGAAATATAAAATAAAGAAGCAGCAAAATGTGACAGAAACTGAGTGGGAAAAGACAACCAATAAGAAGGAAGAGGCACTGAAAGGATCCAAATACGCATGAACTGGCTACCTGCAACAAAGATACACCTGGAAAACAAAGCACAGGTCACTGTGTCAAAAGAAAGCACTTCACATGGGAAAAGGACATTGCTCCTGGTAAGAAAAGGAAGAATCCAATGGACTAAAAATTGACCAACAACTGGCAGCGAGAGATTGACCAGAGTGGGGGTTAAAGGTGAAGAGGAAGAGGGGAGGAACACCCAAAAGGCAAAAAGAAAAAAATGTAAACAAATCTTACATAATTTAAAAATATACACGAACGAACTGAATGAATGAATGGTCAAGTTAAGACTGTCAGGGCAAATGTTCACTGATTTAAAGCACTCCAAAAATAGAATAATACTTTTATCAATTGTGGCCATTTTACTTCTTTCACCATGTTGGCTATGAGTGGCAGCTACAAAAGAAAGAAAAATAAACAGACTTACAATGGAATTGAAGTTCAGACTGCTTCTTAACAGCTGCCTGGCCATAATAAACAAGTCTACTACTACTACGTCTCTGGGCCCATTTTCTCTTTTGTGGGGAAGAGGAAAACAAAGATATATTCCTTAGAGAATGTCAGAAGTAATATCTGAAAGCCAATCACTGTATTCCTAACAGGTACGACAGTTAACATTTTACAATTTTCATTAATTTTCTAAATACTATTAGTCTCCTTACCCACACATAAACTTCATAAATTTAAGGAATTGTGACTATTCCCTCTAACTGAATCTTCAGATCCTCATACAAAGTCTGCCCTATGTTACATTAAGCACAAAAGAAATTTAATATAAATGAATCGATTAAGTAAAAGATAGTATAATGTGGAATGGATACCCCCATCTCCATTTGTTAATTTGGATTTCTTTTTTAAGTATGAAATTACTGATTCCACAATGTTTAATATACATCTTTGATACACTCATCTGTGTATGGTTGGTTAATATACTCGCAGAGAAACTGGTGTTCATGTGGGACAAAGTCCATCAGGATGCACATGAGGACATAAGAAATGTCTAGTCAACAAATCTCATACAGTGCTAATGGCTTTATTCACTAAGTATTACAATTTTCTAGACACCATCCAAAAGAAATGAATGCAACAAACTGGATGCAGCAATCAACAGGTTCTACAAAAATGGAGAAGTCATATCAATGAGATGTGAGCAGCTGCCACTTCATGTAGAACAGCAGCGAACACCTTGCACTTCTTCTAAGTGGCAATCAAAATCATTTGATATTTCAATGAACAAGTGACTGGTTTTCAATCTAACGTGATTTTTTGACCCAAGCACTTTGTAAACACTTTACATGTAGTAACTCAAGTAATTCTCACCAACACAACCTCCATGAGGAAGGTTTTCATCTTTATTTTCTAAAGGCAGAATCTGAGCCTTCTTTTGTGCTTATAAAAATTTTCAGTTAACATCTATTTAGCACAGTTATGTGCAAGGCACAGCTCTGATACCATATTTTAAATATGAGATTAAAGTCTTACCAGGAAACACTTATTTAAGTTAGAAGAGTTTTGAAGTGGTGTCTAAAGTTGTATTGTTTTTTCCAAGTTACCAGGTTGAGACTTTCTTTAATAGGATAAAGCTTTCAACTGCAAGGAGTCTTCCACAGAAGGCCGCACCCATCTCACCTAGTTAAGAATCCTGGCTCTAGAAATCCATTCACCCCACTCAGCAGCAGGCTGCAGTACATAATTATTTTCATCTGGTTATAACACAGGGTGGTGAGTTTAATCTCAGTAAAACCCTACAGGGATTGGTTTTAGCAGTTTTAGAAATTGCCTCTCACACTATGAATGTGTCGCACGGCAAGATAGTCCTAATGGTTCCCAGACTATGACTGGGGGGAGGGGAGACCAAAGGCATGGCTCCCTTTTTTTCATAATTTCCTTTCTTTTGAGGATTGAGTCTGTGGTCACTCAAGGTATCCTCATGACCCTGACTTCAAAAACAATTTGTTCCTTTGGTCAAAGGAATAAAGGTCATTTTTTTTTTTAAGTTAGAGTGAATGATTACTATTCACTGAAGGTAAGTGAACGCATATATAAAGAGCAAATATAAAATGCATATATAAAGTGGACCACTAGTGATAGTCTTAAAAATAGCAAGGTTTATGTGATTAAACAGATTCCCCTAACATGGTCATAAATGTGACATAAAGCCTAGTTTAACTGATTTTTACACTACTGCTAAACCCTTCCAAAGCAAATCTAGAAAACCAATTCAAGAATAACTTAATGTCTCCAAGTTTCTCCTAGATCCTGAAAGAACCCTTGCTATCAGAAAGGCAAAGAAGATACTTTTGTTAATCAACTTTTAAACAAAATTTCCACAAGAACTAAGACTAATAAATCCCACAGAGTGAAAACTGTGACTTTCTTCAGTTTGGGGGATAAGGCAACGTCATTACATACACGCAAACTAAACTTCCCAGCTAACTGAGGATTCAGAAAAGGCCCTTGGGCTGCCCACAGCATTTCAAGTGAAAGCAAGTCACTTACATTAATAATGACAACTGCATGTCTAAAGGCTAGTCAACTGACACACCTTGTTCAACATGTTTTAAAATATTTTGGCAAAGCCAAAAAAATTTTTTTTAATCATATAAAATACCTCCACCCTCATTACATGATGTTGGGGACTACATAGGTAAATTCTGAGTCAAGCTCTTTTAAGACAGAGATAAAATAACATTTTCCATTTTTTTCTTTCTTTTCATGCTTTCAGAGATAAAAATTATCCCACAGCAAACATATCAGTAGTATAAAAGTGTATCAGTAGTGAAAAAAAAAAACCACTATGAAATATAATCTTAGAAAACTATAACTCCACCAGACTGAATACAAAGTCCTTGGAGAATTAAATTCTTCCTCTCTCCAGTCCCACAGGCAAAAAAAAAAGCCTGGCATAAAGGGGTCCTCAAATAATATTTGTAGAATGAGATCAATAAAACCTCAAAATTATAGTCTTTAAAGTACTTTCAAACACATTATCACACTGATCCTTCTAAGAAATACAAGCCAGGTATTCTTATGCCACTTCAAAGATGAGGAACAGAGCCTGATCTTGGAACTCCTAAGGCACTGCTTCCCACTGCAATGACACTTCTTCCAAATTAAAAATGCCCAGAACACTTACTCTTTCAGTTTGGCTTCACTTTCCATATTTTATCATGTGTGGTATAAAAACACCAAAAGTGGAAAGCAACCAGATGATTCAAATGCCAAAACCTAGTAAGATTCACTACTGTCCTTTGCAGCTGTGCAAATGGCTAAGGCTACCAGATGTTTAGGTCTGCTTAAATAAGGCATACATAATACTATATTTATACTGTATACAAGTTTTAAACTTACCATATTTTTTAACCAAAAATGTTTCTTTGGAATTTTTTCATGCACAGATCTCTACTGACAGTTTAAGTCAAGAGAGACTTTTACAGGAAAAACAAAGATGTGCATGTTGATGACACTTATTTTCTAGTTTTCCTGGATTTCTCTATTAAAATAAATGATTACAGCACAAAATGTCATGTTCACCTACGTTGCATGGTAAAAAAATCCCTAACTAAAACTTTCAAGTAGACATTATCTTCAACAGTTTACTGCTGCTGTTAGATAAAACTGAATTTCACCAATTGGTTCAATACTTATGGAATTATTAAATGCCAGGCTTATGTTGGGTTTGGTGACTCAAATATGAATAAAGCATGACTCATGCCTCTGGGTAGGAACAACCTTAATGGTGGCTGAGCCGCAGCACAAAGAAATACTGAAAGACCATTGTATTGGCCTATGAGAGCCACAAATATGTATGCTACGTGTGTCTTAAGGAATATACATGTAGGGAAACCACTAATTTTATTGGTTAATGAAGGTGAGCTAACAGAAGTTAGTTCTTCCATTAACTCCCTTCTTGTATAAAGACCCAATACATAAAAGTTACCAAATATACAGTATTTTAAACATGCATGTCAAGTTTTTAATGACTCGATAATTTTCTTAGGTAATTAAAGATGTAGAAACTTAAGGATTTTTTTTCCTGAAAAAGTCAACAATCTATGTATTTTATAAATCCGAAAGCAATCAGGTCCTCTCATCATTGCTGAGCCAATCGTAAGGAGCAATAGTTGCTACATCTTTCAATACTCTCTTGTTTTTGCCCCTCCCCTCCTTGTTATTTTATACTATTTACCAGTATGGCAAAATTTACATGTAATCACCAATTTCCTTACCTGTCTTCCTTCTATTTAGTATTAAAATATAACAGCTTTGAACGTTACCTTAGAATGTTACCTTAGCATACACACGCTATACCAAATGTCAGGCAGTGATAAACATTAACTGTGATTCATTAAATGGTTTATTTTCTGAAAAAACTTATTAGGTTTGATTCACTCAAATTTGCAGTTTAGAAGGAGACCCCACTTGCATCTACCCAAGCATGCTATGCACTCTTCAGCTCTAGCAACAACTTCATTCCTTCCTAGATGCCATCATTATATGCCTAGTAGGCAACTGGCTGCAAGTCCTAAGATTCTCTCTCAAAACCAGAAGTATATTGTTTGAGGCAGAAATAAAGGGGCTGATCATTTTGACTCCATTGGTTTTAAAAAAAAGTCTATTCTGTTACCTAACCTGAATGGTATTCTTAAATATGATTAATCAAATGTAGGGCATGCACCCACATACAAACAGGTATGTGTATAAGCACACACACCCAGGACTACCTCTATGATAGTCATCAGCCACAGCTCAACTCCTTCTCAGTGACTCAAGGCATAGCTTCAAAATCCTTCGAGAAGCCATTACCAATCTATCAATAGTGCATGAGAGTTGAACCCTGTTTTCCATCCTTCATTTTGTCTGCTCTTCAGATAAGGAGTTCTGAAGAAGTACCAAAGAACTCACAAAGATCAAACAGCTAGTCAATGAATGACACAGTCTGGCTTAGAAAAAAACCAGACCTGTGCCTTTTGGCCCATACCACAATTACTATCTGGATGTTTGTTACACCACCCTAAACCTACCAGTCCTTGGTTCTTTGTGCTCTGCTCATTTAATTTCTCACCATGTCATTCTGGCAGACACATTTGCTCCTTTCCCTTTTGCTTTTACAAAATTCAGTATTCCTTCTTATAAAAAGGGAAAGCAACTGTCATTTTATACCTGAGAAGCTATTAAATCTCCATAGTTGACCTGGCATCCCCCCTTAAGTCATGCTAACATTAGCTGCCATTCAAAAGTTCACTCTATAGCTTGACCTTTGTTTCTGTTCAGAACTATCCACCCTATTATAAAAAGTATTTTTCCTTTAATGTCATAATGGCAAAATACTGCAGTGTCCACATGCCTTTCCAAACAGGCAGATTTATGGCAAACACTAAATACTTTTGTCACTAAGACAGAAGAACTTAAAACAGTAAGATTTGCCAAAAGTTAAAAAAAATGACCAGGTTGAGTGACATGGAAATACTGGTATTCCTAAGCTCATGTCAGTTACATAAATATAGATGCTTATGAATCTGACACGAAAAGGATATTTCAGTCATGTAGTTCAACAGTTCTATTATATTATAAAGACTGCAACTACTAATCACGGAAGGGTTACATGGAACAATTTTTCTTATACTTGGGCCATTTTTCTTATATTTCTTACTACTTATAAATACCATAAAAACATTGTAGTCACTTCACAATAGACCTAACTTTAATCAGCATTATACCTTTCTCAAAAAACCCCTTTAGGTTAAAGTAATTCCAGTAGTTCCCCCACAGTGACCTCAGCTAAGATAATTACTATTTTCATAGCTCTTCAGATTCATTTGAATACTATTTGATAAAAATAAATCTAATGTGCAATATTCTAGGCAGATAAAAAAGGTCACACAAAAATTAGTTGGTGTCAGAGAACGACAAGAGTTCTTCTTAAAGTAACACCCAAAATCATCTGAATGACAGTCACCATTCAAGTTTTTATTTCATGTCAGGTACTGTGCTGATCCTTACCTACACTAACTTAATCCTCACTCCAACACTATGTTTGTAGTTACCCTCCAAGATTACAAATGAGGAAATTGATGTTTCAAGAAATTCTGTCTCTTGACAGACTTCTCATAGTACAGTTAGAATTCAAATTCAGGCCTTTCTGACTCATGCTTTCTATCCTGAAGCTTCCTATGCTGCTTCCTTCTACACTACAAATATTTACAACACTGGCAACAATTGTGGTAAGGCAATCAGAACCATAACTAATTAGTCCTCAAAATGCAGATATCTTTGCTAAACACTATGCCCCCAATCAAACCATCCTATCATCAAAAACTAATCAAATCCAGGTCATGATATGTGTGTCATTTAAGATAACAATGGGACCTTTATGATCCTTTACTGTTTTTACCACAGTGTGGTACTTACCATATTTTGTTATGAAGTCAAAAATACCAATCTTGAAAATGTTTAAAACATAAATATATAAAATATGTTCCAAGAAAGATAAAATTTCAAAATAAAAAATTAATTAGTGAAAGAAAAGGCCTGCATGATGAGCATTTACTGCAAAATCAATTCCCATAGTGTATATCAGCAAAATAATCTTTTATAGAGACAATCTTTAGAGTTTCAAGGCTATTTTACCTTTAATTAGCTATTCTAAAATAATTGCTTCCATTCTGTTTTGGGGTCTCTTGGAAACTATTGATTGGCTAAACAAGTAAAAGAAAGTTTCACTTATAATAGAAAGTTCCTCTCGCTGGAATCATGGTTTCCAAATAATTCCTATAGCTGTATGAGATAAAGAGATACCATGCCAGGCATTTCACAAGTTATCTCAAAATTCTTTGGTATTAACACGATTGCACTTCATTTAACAGAAAAGAGAACACTGGGTCAAAACATAAAGGATGTCTGGTGCTAGGTGGAGGGCTGGAGAGGGAGTTACTGCCATGGAACACTGGCTTTCTTTTTGGGTGATAACAATGTTTTACAATTAAATAATGGTGGTGGTTGCAGAACTTTATAAACAGTTAAACTCACTGTACACTTTTAAATGGTGAGTTTAATGGTACATGAATTATATCTCAATAAAAAAAAACATGGTTTTAACATTTGGGAAATCTGCATGAAGAATATATAAAAATTCATTATACTGTTTGTTCAATTTTTCTGTAAGCCTGAAATTATTTCATTAAGATTTAAAGGCACAGTAACATGAAACTAGTAACACTAGTGAATTCTATGCTAAGTATAGCGGAGAGTAAATTTTTATGTTTTATACCACAATATAAATAAATATGTAAGGGAATTTGTATAATAGTCTACCTTATTAAGTAGTAGGATCAGTAATCAAAAGCTGGTCTTTTCAACTACAAAGTCAGTATTCTTTGTTAGAAGCCCAAAATAGGTAAGACTATCACTGTTTGTCTCATGCTTATACTGAGATGTTAATTAAAGCTGTACAGTAATACACAAACTTAAGTTGTTTTTTTATAAATGAAAACTATTTCTAAATAAACATTTATGAACTACTTTGATGTTGTTATATGACTTACCAGTGTGAATAGAAGAAGAAAAAAATGGGTAACATGCAACCCATGAAACAGCGATTCCCCACTGAATGATATTCAAAAACAGGGCCCTGCAAAGAATTTCTCACCCCAGTGAAAATCTCAGAACTGGTACTACACCACGAGAAAGTAAAGAGTATGTGAAAATAACTTTTTAGCAAAATCTGTTTGTATCTACTCTAAAGTTTTTTCTTGATTTAAAACTCCATTTAGAAAATTTAAACCTGTCAGCAGAACTGAAGTAAGAGAGGGGGAAGAGGGTAAAACCAGGGGAGGGATGGACATAAGAGATTAAGATGATGGCTCACAGGTGACAAGGTGGTGGGAGAACCTTAGGGTAAACAACGATATAAAAAAAAAAATACATATACACATATGTGTGTGTGCAATCAATTTTGTGTGCAATCAATTTTAAAAATTAAAATTAAAAAATAAGTAAAAGTTTTATTTACAGTTTAACAGTTTCTCATTAAGATCATTTTTAATTCCAAAAATATTAGAGACATGAGTTTCAACACTTATGACACACTAAATTGTCACAAAGACACAGTATGAGGGACATGCCTAAGGTAATGAAGAGGGTATATCTGCACTGAATGTGGGCTCATGGCTAAATATTTATATACTTTTACAAATCACATTCATTCATTCATTTTTACAAATCACATTCATTCCCCTTAGGAAGGGGAAATCAAGGTTCTACTTGCTAAATTGCAATAAAGAGTATTCTTCAAAAACCAGAAAAATTCCCTTTATAAAAAGATGTAAGGTGGGAAATTCTGGGCAGAGTAGAATCATATTGGACATTTTTTTTTAATAGCAATATTTATCCAATGATTCACAGTGGAAGCATTACTAACATTTTGGGCAGAACAACATATCATTGTGTGTAAATTCTTCAGCAGTTCGAACAACAAGGTGTACTTGGCCCACTATATAGCAGGAGACATCCCAAACCATTATTTGTGATAAATGAAATGTCTCCCAAGATTTCCAAATACTCTGTGGAGGTGGCAGTACCCCCAGGTTCAGAACCCAGACAAGCCTTAACATCTTCTGCCCCTTAGCATTTCAGTCAATCTGATGAGTGGGAAGGAGTTCCTATCAGTCAGGCTGGAAGCCAACCCTCTCCCCAAAACCAGGATGCCTTACATTTTGAAATAACCCTTTCTCTTATGTGACATATCAGCTACAAATTCAGATTTCTATTATCAGTTATTTTTAAAACTAAACACACAGGCATTGATTTGATTGATGCCATAAAAAAAACTACAAAATATGAACATTTAGAAGATGGAAACACTTTCATTATTTAACATGCTTTTTACAGTCACAATCTTCAAAAGATATATGGCTTAGACCGTCTAACTTTTTAATGTAACAGGTCAAGATATACTGATTAGAGAGAAACCACTGGGAGTTCAGTTTTCAAAACAGAAAATTATACCAAGAGTCCAAACCACACATACCAGAACACAAAATGTTCTGGTTGAATACTTCTGCATACTTAAGTTACCATATGATAGAAACAATGCAGAATGTATAAAGAATTCATTAAATATAAAATAAAGACAGAATATTTGAGAAACTAGAGTTCTACTTTTAACTATAAGAAAAGGAAAGGAACTTCTATGCAAGTAATACTTTGACTTATAAAAGAAAACCCAGCATTTTCAGTATGAAATTTAGTTAAGTATCAATAACAAAATTTAATTACCTTTTCACTATTTCTTAAGCTAAACACAAAGGGCCTGCATATTGGTAATAAAAGTCATGGCATTTCTCACTTTAAAAATATCTAATTGCCACAAATTCTGAGGAATAGTTCTTCCCAAGTTTTGACTAGAATCCTTAAGTCTACAGAACTAGATCACCACAGAACACAGCACAATGCTAAATACCACAATCTATCACCAGTATTAACTGCTCCCAGTCCTAAGACTTTAATTGCGACAGGCTGTAGCTCAGAGACTAAAGACTCTAAGGTTCTCTCTCAGCAGGCATGGACAAGGACCACATATTTTCATACATGCTGGTGCATATAAGAAACTGCTGCCCTAGTCACAAGCGTGTCCATGACAGAATTTCGAAGTTAGTCTGTGAAAATTCTACTTCAAGCATTTTCAGAGTGCCCAAATTGTTTCAGAGCAATCCATGAAGACTTAGTGACCAAAGTACCAGCACATTCGCCACAAGCTAAAATCTTTAGACAAATTTTGTGTAAAAGAAACCCTAAAAAATTTTTGCTATCTCAGCACTACACTATCAATTTGTGGATGAAATATCTCAGTCAAAACTGCAAAATCAGTATTAGAGTGTGATTACTGGTAAAGACAGTGAAGTTTTTAAAAATCCCTGAATTTTTGTTTCCTTAAAGTACACCATTTCTGCAAAACACAAAGTAGATGATATATTTTAAATAGTAATATCTGTTTACAATGTCAAGTTGCTGCATGGTCAAAAACTTGCTTTCTATAGCAGGTCCTCAAGATAAAATTAAATGTTAAAGCATATGCTGCGGTAGGTCTACTTTCCAATTACTAGAAGTAAGCATACAAGAGATATAATTAGTTATGACACTGGGACAGGCATACATGTTTCAACACACACGCAGCTCAGAACAAAGTTTTTGGCATTATATGACAGAGGACTTAACCAAAGATTCAAAGAAAGGCTATGCAGTGTGTCTTCTTTTTTTTTTTTAATAATTTAAAACTTACCACATCAAATTATTTCTTTTAAGTTATAAGCATATTTTGATTTGCTTAAACATCTCTTTAAAGATTTCTCAGGGGGAAAAAAAAAACCCACCCTGCAGCTTTCACTGAGCCTTATTACAAATTAAGGAAGTTGACTGTACAAAATTCATTTGGTAAAAGAATCACCTCCCAAATGGCTACATGTTAACTAAACACCTGGTAGGTCTAGTCTTGAGTTTTCCACTCAGAGCTAGAAGACTAACTTTCAAAAAACAGAATATACAAGGTAGTGTAACTTAATTTTGACAATTAATGAATACAATATAGAGTGCCAAGATACCCTAAAAATATAATCTTTGAATAAGGCTTTAAAAAATAAAACATGAAACTATCAAACAAATCCATTACTAAATTACAGTCCACTTAGGATCATTTGTTCCTTGAAAAAGATAGAAAAATAAAAGATTATAATAAATGCCTGAGAATCTACTGAGCAACATGTGAGATAGATATAAAACACTTACAATAAAGTGTGAATAGGCTCAGATGAGGGGCAAATTCAGGAACTGAAGAGACAGATTACACAAATACATTAAAAAAAAAAAAACTGAAATACCGTAAGAACCTAGTATGTTTGTCAAAGAATTTTAACAAGAAATACAACACTCCCTTTTCTAAGGATGACTTTATTAATAAAATCAAACCTAAGATGCCGGAGCTTATAAAAGCACAACAAAATTCAATCTCTTATTATAAATCCTGAAATACCCAATATTAATAAATGTTGTCTTTTTTTAGTATCTAATCAAATATAAATTTCTTCTCCTAAAAAAATTAACCTCAAAATGTTTTAAAAGAGCCAAAATATCAAGGTGAAAAGGAAACAGAAAAATGGAGGTAAACTTCAAGTTTGCCAGTTTCCATCCTCCAAATCTAATACTGCCCTCAATCTGTGTATTAAATGCCACTGACAGTCAGGTGTAGTGAAGAGGAGGCATTGTGAATGAGTGTTGGAAAACATAAAGCTTGTAATTAAGTACATTCTCAAGTATAATAATCCACCCTGGAACAAGATAAAACATTCAGAACCCATCCAAGGTAAAGCAACTAGACCTTGTACTCCCACAGGGTTTAGAGTACATGACAATGAATTATGACAAATCCCATCTCCTGGGCCAAATGGCCCAAGAAGACAGCACACGTGGCCCCTCCAAAGATGTTATTGACACATTCTGGTTTTGGTCCCTCAGAACCTTCCCCCATCTAAGAGAGTACCCTCTACCTTTCACAGAACTATGAAAGAACTAGTATACAGTTATATAAGTACACATTTGGATTCAGCTAAAAGAAAACACCCAGAAGATTACAGCTAACATAAGAAAAACTAACCCTAATGTTTACTTCCAACACAGGTTGGTCTTAACTTAACGTTCTTTCAAATCAGAAATTCTAGTTTCAGAGAACTCTGGAGAAAAGAAGAAACAAATTATAATTAACTTTTCTAAGACTGAATTTATTCCATTCCTTTATATTTCTTAACCTCTTGATCCTGAAAATACCAACAAACTTTGTAGATAAGGTATGATGGTGTCACAAAATAAATTTTTCATTCATTAATAAATTAATTTTAGTATTTTTAACAATGCTGAGGTCTACGCAAAATTAGCATTGTAAGCTGTGAAAAAGAGGTTGGAAGATGAATTGCAAGTTCAATATAGATTTTTCAAAGAAGAAATAATGTTTTTCAAATTAATAATGATAAAGTCACCCTAAAGAAACTAATAACTATATCCCCAACCAAATCTTACAGAAACTCAAAAACAAATCTGAAGGCACAATCACATTCCTCTTAGCAAGTACTTTTTTCTTTGACTTCTGTCAAAGATCAGTATGGCTCAGACAGCCTCAAGTACTATTACGCATACAAGTTTTATACTAATCTTCTCATTTCTCATTCTTATTTGCACCTGAAATCTGCAAATTTGCTGAACAGAAAGAAAATATGCAGTAAGTTATGTCAATCCTTCTAATTTCTAGACAAAGTTGTACATAAAACTGTTAAATGTCATGGAGTACTCCTGTAGCCTCATACCACATTAGAAATTTTTCTTAATAACCTTTGCTTTCGAAGGTCTTCACAACTTATAATGATTTTACTCAGTTTCCACAAAATTTTCCCTGAAGTAGAATTTATCAGGCAGGTACTTGTCACATACAAATTTCATTAAATTACAAAATACTGATACACTTTTTTGGGGAGGGGGGAATGCATCTATGCATAAATCTATATGCACAAAATAATCTCAAACTGATTCATAATTAGCTAAGTAATTTCTATGGATTTAAAGAAGGTTCATTATTAGTGGTGAAAATTAGTGTTTCAGTTAATACTCTGGGATGCACACTGTGCCTACCCAAAACTACTGTCATTCAACGAAACACTTCTGGAAATCTTCAAATAAAAGTTGTCTATCTTAGTTCTATGCTGTTTAAGGGTCAACCAGAATTCCAGGGGCAATTTATAAGCCATATGAAAAAATCAGAGGGCTAATTTTTTTTATACCAAAAATAGAATTACCATCCATCACGTCACATTTAACTTCTGAATAATTTGGAAAAATCAAAACTTAATGTCACAGGAAATTTGCAAGCACTGAAGATACTTAGAAACTGACCCAGGAAGTCAAATGCCAATGCCAATTAAAGAGTTCCATAAACATTTTAAGTTACGGTAATGATGAGTGTGTCATCTACAGTACCTGCTTTATAAAGAATAATACTACTGCTTATTTATAGTTTTCAAGTTTCCCTGACATATTTACTAGTACATTATATATGTCAATGCTTCATTCAAAATTACGAATCCTGTCAAATATTTTATTGACAAGTCATTCAAACACTATAAAAAAATTCATATAACTAAAAATATTAAATGAGTACCTAACTAGATTTCAAGTTCTAAGTATATCATTTATTTCCCTGTGTCTTCAAAACTACAAATAATTATAAAATGGAACTGTAAAACTTAGTAAGAGCAGTGAGTTGTGCAAGTAAATTATATCTCAATAAAGCTATTTTAAAAACCAAAGTTATAGAAATCCTGTTTCTAATTAGTCTACATTAAAAAGTCTCAATTACTCAAAAGTAGAGGAGGGTATAACTCAAAAATTAACCAAAAACAAATGACAATTCACCCAAAACAGATCAGGAAACAATTTTTATTTATCACTGAAATAGCTCACATGTCTCCATAAGTAAGTTAGTATAAAGATACAAGGGTCCCATGATAGGCACACTTTAAGATTCCACCATAAGTTAAATATTAAGGAATATATATATTCATTTGCACAGATGTTGAATTTCATTTATATCTCATTCCCAATCCATTATTGGGTCTCTGTGATTTATTTTCTAAACAATGGTGATAGTCTTGCATAATGTCACAATAATATTGTCAATTGGTCACTCAAAACACGAAATCTGTAAAATAGTCTATCAAGATACATTTTGCTTTAAATAAAGTTAAGCATCTTTGATCAGATCATATTCAAGGCATATTTTCAAGTTTTTGCACAATGCATCCCTTACACACCAACATAATGAAACAGCTTGTACACTGTAAGACACAAATATTAAAAAATAAAAAATGAGATACATCTCATTTCTAATGTATTTCCCCACATCATAGGGTGTGGTTTTTGCAAACTTTGTGGGATATTTACATGTGTCCTGGAAATCACTACTCCAATCAGAAGTTCAGAAAACTGCAACAGCAGATGCCATAAATAACTCTCCACAATTAACAGCGATCAGATAAAAAATGATAAAGTATCTGATTATGAATGGATAACTGTATTCATTCACTCAATAAACATCTGAAATTTCCAAACCAAGCAATGCCACAAGTAATGGAAATTCAGAAATTAGTAAAACAGGCAAAGGTCCCTCTTATGGAACTGCCTGGTATTCCAGGTGGGGAATGGGAAGACAAAGAATAAACTATATGTAAAACCAAAAAAAAGTAAATATATATATTTTTTGCAAATATATATTTTCCAAACATTTATCAAGTGGTGATACACATTATGAAAGGGGAAAGCAGAGTAAGAAGTCAGAGAAACACAGAGCAAACAGGTAACAGGGGAACCAAATTGCCAGGAAGCTCTTTGAATGGGTGACTTTTGAGAGGTGATAGGAATGAAAGGAGGGAGGAAGTCAAGCAGAAATCTTCAAGAACAGCATTCCTGGCAGAGGAAAACCACATGCAAGGTCTGAGGTAGGTGTGAGCATGGCATGTTCAATAAACAAGAAAGTCAGTATACTGGAGTAGAGTGAGCAGTGGTATTTTCAATGGTGTTGAAAATTTAGGTAGAGATCCAATCGACATAACCTTTTCGGTCACAGTAAGTAGTTTGAATTTCAAATGTGATAAGAAGTCACAGCAAGGTTTTGAAGTAGGGAAGTGATTTCTCTGTGAAGGGAATCATAGGCAGGGGAGCGGTTAAGAGTGGAAATACCAGACCAGTCAGAAGATAATACAGTGTTCCAGGTAAAAGGGGGTGGCACCCTGATCACAGTGATGCCAGCGCAGGCAGTAAAAGGGTCTTCAGAAGGCAGCCTGAGAGAGAACTTGCCCAGCAGATGAAAGGGAGGAACAGACTCAGAAAAGCTCTGGAACATGGGAGTTGGGAAACACATAAAAATAAATTCCACACCACTCACTTTAACTGTCCCTTTGTTTTTCAAATGTATTTTGCAACATAATTTCAAATTTAGAATGTGAAACATATTAAACTCTGTGAGCTTAACTAGTAAAATTCCCATATAACTGTATATGGCTGTTCTGAAACAGACTGCAGACTGGAAACTTGAGTCTAAGGAAATCACAAGACAGACCCCAGGCAGGGCATCCACATCTATCTTTCTAGGGGCCAGTGGATGTTATATGCCTTATTTTCCTACCTTCTCATCCCTTAACAAATGTTACTTAGTCAGTAGTTAATTAATACTAGTATTATAGAATTATAGAATTAGAATTATTCTATAGAATTACAGAATTATTCTACATGTAGTCATTTACTTGCTGGCTATTTACTTGCTGGCTATTAACAGATTTATTACTTTGGCATGTCTGTATTTCAGAAACATAACAAATGTTACTTAACAAATGTTACCTAGTCAGAAGTTAATTAATATTATAATTATTTTAAAAAGAACAAAATACTACAGGTTAAAAAAAAAAAAAAAGGAAACTACTAGTTGGAACGTAGTAGGAATCAAACAATGTGAAGTCAAAGGTACAGCTTTGATTTCAAAGGGACAAATTCTTCTATATAAAACCAATCTCAGATCCATATATTTTTATAAAACATTTAGCAGAAACTCTCTACCAGATATTTAACTGATCTCAAAATATTTAAACAACACACACACAGACACATACACACACACACACACACACACAGAGTTCTCCCCTAGAAAACTGCTAATCTTACCCTATTGCCTCCCATTATTCTCACCTACCCACATAAAAAGCATTATCACATGTATGGTAGTAGTATGAGTATTCCCCCAAGAAGTTTTAAATGAATGAAATGAGATTGTCATCTTCATTAGATCCATCAGATAAAGAGAAATGCAAAGTCACTTTAACAAGTACCCAGGAAATTGACTATATCTGCTTGAGAACATTAACACATTTAGAGGGAAAAGAACGTGTCAATCAGAAGGGGAACAGGCAACACATTTAAAAAAAAAAAAAAAGCCACGAGGTGTTTTGTCAATGCTATTCTAAGTACAGTTCAGCAAAGGAGTCCAAGTGACATACACTGATCACTGAAAGTTTTCCCTACAGTGAGAGGATGTCCTTACACTCTTATTTTCATTCCGTATGCTCAGTGCTCAATTCCAAAGCCATAAAGCAATGAACAACACCTAGATAATAATTTGACTTAAATTTCCCTGCAAAGGAGAGAATGTAAGCCTGTCAATGAGTAAGTATTCCAGTCAATATGATATGCATATACATGTTCACATGGCATGTTTACACATGTGTGTGTAACCTCCAACAGTAAGTAAACTAGCTCATTGAGCCCATGATACTGATGTCTTTCAAAGGTGTATCAACAAAATTCAATTTCTAATATACAAAGACCAAAGGTAGCCTTCAGACTACATTTATTCTTTTAAGACAATAAAATTCCTCTACTAGTGAATTTTATACTCCTTATTGTTAAGGTTTCAATTTTTCCATCTTTTATACCTAACATTTACCAGTATCATGTATATCAAAAACTCAAATACCTGTTCAACTATTACATTCTAATGTAATTAAAAGTAGTGCTATATAAGAAAATAAAGATAACTGCAACTTCCATACTTATATTAAGTAGCTGACACTTGAAAAGTCTGACAATTTAAAAAGCATGACTTTAATTTTTTACCATAATTGTCTGATATTATTTAAGACAGATCTATAGCAAGTTATTCTACATGTAGCAGCATTTACTTGCTGGCTATTAACAGATTTATAACTTTGGCATATCTATATTTCAGAAGCATAACTTGAAAATAAAACATTCAGTGATATACTTAATATTCTTCCATGCCATCCATACATAGACATTAAACTACAAAAAAAAAAAAAATCAGGTGTTATTGCAGTATGAAAATACATTAATGTTAAACCCGTCCTTCCACAATAAAATTTCAGTAAATACAAGTCTGCCTTTACCTTTCCTCACAAAAAAACTACAAGTTAACAGTTCATGATGGTGCTTTTACATACAAAATGAAAGTTTCAATAGGTTTATAATTATCTATGTCTTCTAGACACAGAAACGTCATGTTAGTGACTAGTCAGTGTTTCTGAACCTATGTGAAACTGTTGATAAACCAATAAACAGACGTAGTACTATACGTGAAACTATGTCCTACAACAGATACTTACAGGGTAAAAAATAAGACTAGCACCTCAAATAATTTTCTGGGTTTAAAATAATATTTATCTGCTCTAATATTGTTTAGAATGTACTCCAAAGCAAAATCAGTATTTTAGTGTCTCCAAAACCAGTTCAAACAAACAAATTATCTCCAATCCATTTTGAACTAGAGGAAAATCTGAACTATCACAATGTACTTCCAAAAGCATACCTATTAGCTGACTTACCTGTTGATAGGATAAAAGTCCCTAATCCACTAGACAGTAAAATGTGTATTACAGGGAGATGAGTTACCACAAGACAAAGACCTCTGTGGACTTTCTTTTGTATGTATTGTTCTAGTTAATTACTTTCTTTATGCTCTCAAATCATGAATGATATCAGAAACAGTAAACATAATTTTATTATTCCACATACGTAAAACATACAAATGAGAACATGTTGAAATATGCTAAAAAATTTTTAAAGTAGCATTAATTTTTTTTGTTCTATTAAAACAAAATTATATTTGGCATAACAAAATTTATATATACTCAAATATCAAATGTATGGTAAACATAAAATTTTCTTCCATACCTCAATTTTTACAAATGATTGTAAATCCTTTACAGAATTTTCACCATGTAAATCCTTTACAGAATTTTCACCAAAAAATTTATTTTGTGTATGATTTACACAAAGTAAATCCTCAAAATATATGATGAGATACTACTTACAACTGATTAACCACTATTTATAATATCTACCACTGGTGCAGGGGGAAAAAATACATACTGCCCACAAACATATTTGATCAACTAATGAGCTAAAAACTGATAATAAAAATGAAATTTGTCCATAATAACTGGCAAAAGGCTAAAAGTAGGCAAGGCAATTAAGGTAGAATGCCCCATCAAAATACTAGAAAAGTAGTGATTTAGAATGGAATAAATACTGGTCTTCATTTAGCTTGAGTAAACAGAAAATTAGAACTTTAAGAGAACAAATTCTTTCCTAATTCAACAATTAAAGAACATAACTCCCTCCATATTAAGTTACTTTTCACATACTCTCTATTTCTAAAATTTAATGAGGCGGTATTTTGATTGACACATTTAACAGATAAATTTTAAAAAGAGTTCATGTTTCCAAAGTACCATACAGATTTGAACATGGTGTTTATTTAAAATTTACCTGAACCAGTTAAGTTTGGATTTGAGATCATACAATAATTTTTAGTTTTAATCACTGCTGGTGTTTTTCTAGTTACAGTTGAATGTCTAGGGAGACAAATTTCTCAATGATTTTTTTTTTCCCTTTCATTTTGAGGTATTTATAAAACCAAAAACAATTATTTCTAGATACTTAATTCCACCCTCCAGGGCATGAAGTGTGTCTCTTATCATAGAGAACAACTAGAATGCTTTTAAACTCACTGATAATTAAGAAACATCAAAGTAAAGCAGGGTGTTTCACAGGGAACTAAAGTCATCATCTTTTGGCTACCAAATGACATATTTCTTGTCCCTAAGAGTACCAACCACCAAGAGTTTTAAGCCAAACAATAGATGTACTTTCTTAATATAGCCTTTACTCTTCTGATGATCAGATAAGTCTGATTTTCAAAGTAAAATGCTAAGGGCAACAAAAGACTAGACAAGTGGGATATTGAAGTTAAAAAAACTTCTTGCACAGCAAAAGGATACAAAGTAACTTACTAAATGGAAAAAATATTTCCAAACCACATTTCTGATAGAATATATAAAGAACTTCTACAACTCAAAGCAATAATTCAATTAAGAATGAGCCAAGTACTTGAATAGACACTCCCCAAAAATGAAATGCAAAATGCCAGCAAACATATGTGCAACAGTAAGAAATGAAGATCAACATCACTAATGAGAGAAATACAAATCAAAACTATGATGTATTACCTCATATCCATCAGAATAAATAAGTGTCAATGAACACATAAAAAATTGGAATCCTTGTGCATTTTTGTTGGAAATGTAAAAATGTAAAAAAAAGTAATTCCTTTAAAAATTAAAGAAAAAAAGACTAAAAAGATACCTAGAGAAAAGAGTAAGGAGATATCTTTAAAAATTAAAAATGGGATTACCATTTTATGTAATGACTGTACTTCTGGATAGTCAAAATAATTTAATGAAAAATCTAGAAGTTATTTGTACAATTCATATACAATGCAGACTCACAAAAGCCAAGATAAGGACTCAACCTAAATGTTCATCTGCAGATGAATGAATAAAGAAAATGTATATATACACAATGAACTATTATAATGCCTTATAAAAAAAAAGTTGCTCATGCAAAAACAACATGGCTGAAATTCAGAGTTATTAAGTCAGTTACTGAAGATCAAATATTGCAAAATTTCATTTACATTAAATATTTAGAACAGCCAAACTCTTAGAAACAAAAAATACAGTGGTAATTACCAGGGTCTGTGGAGAAAGGGTAGCTGTTGTTCAGTGGATGTAACATTTCAGTTTTACAATTTAGGAAAGTTCTACTGAACTGTACCATAACAAGGTGCAGTCATCATAACTACACATTATACTTTAAAAATGTTGTTAGTTACACTTTAAAAATGTTGTTAGTGGTATTATTTTAACCATTATTAAAAAATTTTTAAGCCGGACACGGTGGCTCGTGCCTGTAAGCTTCAGGGTATGAAGTAGCTGGGGCTAGGGATCGCGGTTCAAGTCCCACTTGGGGCAACATAGCAAGATCTAGTACCAAAAAATAGCTCGGCGTGGTGGCGCGCACCTGTAATCCCAGCTACCTGGGAAGCTGAGGCTGGGGATTCTTAAGTCTGTGGTACCCTGGGCAATGTGAGCCTGCGGGTTCCATGGGCAAAAAAAGTGAAACCTAGTCTCCAAAAAAAAAAAAATTTTTTAAGAGAACTGCCAAGGAATCAAGAATATTTAAAGTATCTTTAAAAAGAAAAACAAAGAAGATTCACACTTCTCAACTGAAAACTTAATGCAAAGTAATAAGTAATGATAAGACAATGTACTTGCTCAGGGCAGATGTGTAGATCAGTTAAACCCAATGGAGTCCAGAAACAAACCCTTAAGCTGGTTTCCTACCAAAGTGTCATAATTATTTCATGAAGAAAGACACCGTCTTTTCAACAAGTGGTGCTTGGAACACCTGTATGCCCACGTTCCAAAGAATAAATTTGGAGTCCTCACTTTAAATTATACAAAAAAGTCAATTCAAGTGGAGTAAAGACTTAATTTTAAGAGTCCAAAGTGTTAAGAATATTAGACAAAAACAGAGATAAAACAGAATGACCCTGAATTAGTGTTTTCTGACCACAGCAAAATCACAAACAATTGATAAGTTGTTTAAGTTTATCAAAACTTAAAACTTGTGCTTCAAAGGACACCTTCAAAGTAAAAAGACAACCCCAAAGACTGGGAATATTTGTAAATGTTATATTCAATAAAGAACTAGTATCTAAAATATATAAGGCACTCTCTCAATCAAGCAATAAAAAGACAACCTATCACTTCTCGGTGTAAAAAGACAACCTAAAAGAAAAATGGGCAAAGAACTGAACAGACATCTGTTATACACAAAAGATATATATAAATAAGCACATGAAAAGATGTATAACATCATTAGCCACGAGAGAAATGCAAACGAAAATCACTTTACACCCACCATGATTTAAATTAAGACAGAAAATAACAAGTTTGAAGAGGATGTGGAGAGATTAGAAGACTCGCACAGTCTGCTGGAATGTAAAACTATACAGCTGCTTTAAAAAAACAATTGGGTATTGCTCAAAAGATTAAAGACAGAGTTGCCACCACATGACACAGCAATTCCACTCCTAGGTATACACCTGACAGAAATGAGAATAAAAAAAAAATCTTATTAATGTTCCACTTATATTACTCATAACTGCCAAAAAGAGGAAAAAACTCAAATATCAACTGATGAAGAAATAAAAAGTGTATCTATATCCATGCAGTGACTAACTGCACACTTTAAATTGGTGATATGGCAAGTCAATTGTATTGCAATATAAATATTAAAATAGTATACTACTATAATTACATAGTTCTACCACATAAAATATATAATTGAAGGAAAAACTTGAAAATTGCCAAATGCACTGGTTTTACAAAAAATGAAATATGAACTCTCAACCCAAAATGAAATATAATAGGATCTGCCTGGGAACCCTACCCCAGGACAGTTCTCGCCTTTGTGTAGGCAATGATTCCACTGCCTTCTGACGTTTGGTTAGGTTTAATACCATTAAGACTAGCTGGACAATACCTGCAAGATTCTTACAAAGTGGCTACTGAGAGATATTCCAATAGGTTTTGGTTTTAGGGAGAGGCTAATAAAATCATGGCCTCCTATCCCCCAACTCCCCATTTTACTTCAGCAACACAAACTATGCATATTGGTTAGGAACAGAATGATAAGAAGGGGAAAAGTTGACATAGCCTTGTCTGTCCATGGGAAGGGCACATCAAGTCACTTCATATTCACCTGAGTATTAACACACAATTTTACCTAGTGGCCAAGAGAGTGGGACATGGCCGTACGCTGGCTGGGCACTTAGTAACCAACTACACATGGGAATATACATTTCCATATTCCCCACAGGTGTCCAAGAAAAGGAGTATGAAAAATAGCTCATCTCACTTCTCTAAAATACTAAGAATTTAGTCCATTACTACATTCACAAAACACTATGAAAATATGCCAGGAAAAGTCTCAAGACAGTGTACATTTATTACAAATATTAAAAATTTTAACCCTGGCTAAAAATAGGTAGGCTTCGATAAAAAATAAAAATCAATTTACATAGATTTGGTAATAAATAATTAATATTTGTCAAGTTATGTGAGAATTCCAAAAAAAGTTTGCTAACCTCACAAAAATTATTTAGATTAGAAAGATGAGCTGATTCACCTTTATTAAAACAATGTTCCTAGTTAAAAATAAAGAGGTCCTGGGTAAAGAGAGATGAAGGTACTATCATTTACCATTTTATAGTCAATGTTTTGAAAACTTCTACATGTAATTTCATGAATCTGCTAAGAAGTTTAAGCAATAGTTCCTAATCCAAATTCTACAAATATTTGTCTTTACTGTGATTTGAAAACGACTCAAAAATGATGATCATTCTTTTTTTCCTTCACACTCAGGAACATGGCAAACACAGTTTTCATGAATCAAGTAAGAACACTAGGAAGGAAATGCTAGAAGGAAATCAGAGGAGGAAATAATAGTATAGGAAAATTAATAGCCTACATTATATATGCTTTTTGAAACATCTATATGAATATCTCTTAGTTCTTTTGTAAATGCAAGAATTAAAACAGGTTAATAGATCTATTCATGTATATGATTCAGTCAACATGCAAAACAGTTACACTAAAGAGTTACAAGAAATACCACTTTGTCCTCTGAAAGCTTAAAAAAATGAAAATAAATCTTTACATTGCTGTCAAAGGTATTCAATTTTCCCCTCAAATGAAGTTTAGATGAAAACAATGTGACTGACAAGCTCCGCACAGGCAAATCTTGGCAGCCCTCAACTCTGTCTATCTCCTTGGCCTGTTAAGCAAAATTCCTTCACAAACTGTTGGTCTTTGCAATAACTCCTACAAAGCTCATTACTGCCAGCGTTAGCCTATCCCCCATGTTGTGCATTTATCCCTGGGATGCATATCAACATGTGGCACATGTCCTTGACATGCAGAGAAGAGCTGCTCCCCAGGACAGCAGCGTGCACGACAATAGTGTCGACTCTTACTTCTTTATGGTTGCTGGGATGTAACCGAGAAATCTAATAACTGTGACAGTGGGGCCTTTCGGTTTTTCCTTGCCTTTCTAGACAGTGAAGCTGCACAGACACTAATGAAAGGTTAAATGAATAGGAATAGTTGACAAGAGGTACAATAAAGAAGGAGCTTGGTAATCCACAGACACTGAGCAGAGATCCTTGGCTCAAGCAGAGAAAGGACAGCACATCGTGGAGTCACAATATTTAAAACAGCTTGCTATACACAGAGGCTTTTGTGTCTGGGTACACGTCTGGCTTTGGAGTTAGAGAGAGAGAGAGAGAGAGAGAGAGAGAGAGAGAGAGAGGGAGGGAGAGAGAGAGAGAGAGAGAGACTGAAAAGGAATTTCAGCATGGGGCACTTTGGCAAATGTAAGATCATAATAAGAGAAAAATGTTTTGTGTGGGTTGTTACATCTTTGTACTAAACACAAAAAAGCAGGAACTATGAACTCATGAACCACAAGTTCCAAGACAATACTGTACATTTTGACAACTGTTAAATACTGTTATCTAGAGGACTGGCCTGATCGATTCCCACTGGTAAGATGTACATGCAGTGACTCATTCAGCAGTTCCACATTTTGCCTTCCTGTAGAATTCCTGATACTCATCTTCGAGTTTTATAGTCAAGGTCTTGTCTTTAGTGTACATTTATTACAAATATAACCAAAACTCTAAAGCCATCTTGCACTCATTGTAAAACTCCAGCAGTTTACTATAAGGAAACTGAATTTTTCATGGTATCAATGTGTGAAGAACAAGGCAAACTGTATAATTTCAAGTGACTGCAGGAGTGAAATGTCCTTAAACTGAAATTCCTAGCATCTAAAACTTTAAGTGCTCTTCTCACTATACCTTCAAGTTATATTCCTTGAGAAAATGGTTTTATTATAAGTTATAATTTAACTCACCAAGGAAAAAATACATCAGAATGCCTAGGGGGAAAATAAGGCAAAAGGAAATTTACATGTTTGTATTTAGTAGGTTTCTTTAATAAGGAAAAAAGTGGACAATTCTACATCAAAAATCTTAAAAAGTACTGCATCTATAATTGTCCCTGTGCACATACATGTATTAGAACATAGGTTCACAGTAAACGGTGAAATCTACTGAGAACATGTTTAAAACAAGGGAGCCTCTTTGAACAGCCAAATTAAATTATAGCTGAACTCTTGAGTGTACTGAGGGTTCTAATAAGCAACAAATAAAGACTTTTATTGGCTAGCAATATAATGAGAGCTACTGTGCACAGGATTTTAAAAAGACAAATCTGGGTAGTTTATCTCACTGGATTATATTATTTACTTACATGGTAAATAAGTTTGTCTAAAGTAATACGACTAGAAACTAGCATATAAATATTAAAGAGGAATTATGAGCGATGACCTTACTATAAACACATCACAACCGTCAGGAGAAAGACTGATAAATGTGAAATTAAACAACAAATATTAAATTTAATCCCACTTAAATTTAATACCACTTTAATTTAACTTATTTCTTTAAATTTAACTTAGGTATTGATTTCTAATATAATAGTTTATAAATGTTTCACTATGTGTTTATAACACAAAATGTTTATCTTCAAATAGTTTTCTCTCCAGGGTACCAGCATTGATATTGTAACTACCTCAAAATCATTATTTACAGAAAGAAGGCTGCCTTAGTGAAATGAAAGAAGGTACACTACTCCTCGGTGATTTGATAGAAAGTTTCTTTTAACAAATCTCTGAAGACTGGCTTTCTTAGCAGAACTCCTGTTAACAAAATGACAGTACTTTTAATAAATCAGATTAAAACATGGTTGCATCTTGCTTGATCTTCAAATCATGTGAAATGTAGAACCCTAGAAATCTGAGCTGACTACTTGACTGTTCTTGTAGAAAGTCCTCTTAGCTTCTGTAAGATTAAAAAACAAAAAACAAAAAAACACAAAACCACAATAGCACCTCCAAGCCTAAACACTAAGACAGTATTCATTATCTACTCTTTCTCTGCAACACTGATTGTCAGGGTGATTTTTTTCACCCTTAACTATATCTAATAAAATCATGAGGCTCCCTCTAGCTCTTCAGAGAGGAGTTTACTAACCAATGATCCTCTGTAACTGCCATCGGAAAGGAAAGATTTGAGGAAGCAGCCTCCCATTCCTCAAGATATGTCCTTTTCAACTATTTCTTATAAGGATGTAAATGTTAAATGAGACCATCTGCAGACAAATTCAGAAAGCACTCTTCCTTATATCCGATCAAGAATCTATTAACTGCTTCCAACCTAAGCTTTAAATACAAAATTCTACAGTGAAACTTTAGCCAAGTAAAACCACATATACATTTCTAATTTAAAATTTACTCATCTTGCTAAAGTTAATATTAGAAAGCAAAGAACAATTGTGGGACATCTACAGAAATTCAAATTTATGATTTTGGTATCAATTCTAAAAACCTAACTTAAATGAAGACACTTAAAAAATCAAATTTTATTAAGAGTGTACTGTGCAATTCATGTAAAGCAAAGATGCTGATGGTAATTTGCAGAAAACATTTCCATGAACCATAATATTTATACACACCATTGGTAATGATTTTTTTTTTTTATTGTTCAATATTTTCTGCTGTTCAGTATTGGGTATTTTGGAGTTGCAGTTATTTAGTCGACTATAAACAATGTAGTTGAAGTGTGCCATTGATAATTAGTCTATCTTACAATAGTCATAAAAGCTACAGTGGACTGGCAAATCATTCCAAACAAGTGAGTATGAAAAATGCTAAATGAAATTCTTCATAGTTGCTAGGACCATCTTTCAAATACTTAAGGAGTATTTAAGATGGTGCTAAACCTTAACTCTAAAATTATAAAGAGAACCACTAACTTCAAGTCATCACCTTTTTTGGCTTCCTTAAAATAAGAAATACTCCCATAAACAACAAAAAAGAGTAGTTACCTTCACCCCCCCACACCCGCCCCTTTTTGAGTCAGTGTCCAATTTCTTCTTTTCTGAACAGCTGTATTATCCAACTTAAGTTGCTCTGCTAATTTCAGTCCCACAAGGACTAACTTGGAAGGCAAAAAAAAAAAAAAAAACAAG
>PVHY01009721.1:0-25338 GCA_004024945.1 Uropsilus gracilis
ATATATATATATATATATATATATATATATATATATCATCTTTAAGAACTGGCATTTATCTTAGTGAGAACATTATTAATAAGAAAATTCATTTTTTCTTTTTATAATGTTTTATTATAGTAAGAATATTTAGCATGGGTTCTCATATTCACAGCAAAATTTTAAGTGTGCAGAACAGTATTATTAACTATAGCCACAATGTTTTACAGCACATCTCTAGAACTTCATTTTCTATAACTGAAACCTTATAACTATTGGTTCATAACTCTCTATTTTCCCCTCCACAACCTCTAGGATCATAATTTTACTCTTTGCTTCTATGAACTTGATTATTTTAGATGTCTCATATAAATGGAGTCATGCAGAATTTGTAATTCTTAGACTAGTATATTTTGCTTAGTGCAATATCATCAAGGTTTGATGTTCATATTGCGTATGGCAAAAGTTCTGTGTTTTTCAAGATTATGTAATATTCCAGTCTGTGTTTTTGTGCATATGTATACATACATCACCTTTTCTTTGTCCATTGATCTAGTAATGAAGGCATAGTTCAGGTTTGTTTGACAAGTTGGCAATTGTGAATTACACTAATATGACATAGGACTGCCAATATCTCTTTTAGATTCTGATTTAAAATATTTAGGATAAATATCTCAAAGTTGGATTGCTGAACAACATGATGACTCTTTTATATTTAGAGGAACCTCTGTAGTATTTTATACAGTTTTTGCACTCTATTGAATTCTAACCAACAAAGTGTGAGGATTCCAATTTTTTCACATTCTTACCAATATTTGCTGTCTTTTTTTGTGTACATTACAGCAACATTGCTTTTTAGGATGGCATCCTTATATAAGAACATCAAACCATCCCTGCTTTGTATTCCTTAACCCCATCACACATACTCTCTCTCTCTGTCTCTGTCTCTGTCTCTGTCTCTGTCTCTGTCTCTCTCTCTCTCACACACACACACACACACACACACACATACATTCTTGAGGATCAGATTTAGGCTACACAGCAGAGAATGTATTTTGAAAGAGTTTCCCCAAGAGGAACACCTAGAAGGATTTAGCAGACAGGCTTGTGGATGCAAGATTGAATGTCAATGGAAGTTATTAATTTGTTACTACTGTTATAACTACCATAAAATTACTCTGTGTCTTAAATGATCACAAGTTTATTTTTATAATAATGGAGAACAGAATTCTAAAAATCAAGCTGTTAGCAGGACTGTGTTCCTCGTGGACACTAGAGAAGAATTCAATTCTTGCATTTTCCATTTTCTAGAGGTTACCTTCTTCCTTTGCTCCCCATCCCATTTACCAACTTCAAAGAACACGACTCTAATCTCTGTCTCCACCTCCTTTTTCTGACTCATAATTTCTTTGCCTGCCTTTTTTATTTTTTTTTTAAGACTAAGTCTTGCTATTTTTGCCCATGGAACTGCAGGCTCAGTTGCCCGGGGCATCACAGAATCAAGCAATCCCCAGCCTCAGTTTCCCAGGTAGCTGGGATTACAGGCATGCGCCACCATGCCCAGCTATTTTTGGGGACTAGATCTCTGCCGTGTTGCCCCAAGCAGGACTCGAACCATGATCCATAGCCCCAGCCGCTTCATAGGCTGAAGCTTAGAGGCAGGAGCCACCCTGCCCGGCTTTGTCTGCCTCTTTTAAGGACCCTTATAATTATGTTGTATACATAATTTTTCTTAAGGATTTTTCTTAAAATAAAGACAATTTTCCTGTCTCACAAGCCTTCAACAAACTTGCAAAATCATTTTCACCATGCCAGACAACCTATGCACAAGTTCATAGACATCTCTGAAGATCATATTAATCCTACCACAAGAAGAAATTAAAATGTAAGTAACGGTAGCCTTAGCTTGAATCACAGAAACTGTAAGGATACCTTGTTCACAGCAAACACTTTCATAACCATCCTAGCCAGAAGTGACGTCTCCATTCACTGAATTTTCATTATCTTTATTTTATATACATATTGCCTAATCATTATTTGTGCTCCTTTCTATATAAATTCTAACTCCCTTAAGCAGAGATTTATCTAAACTTTTGTATTCTATAGGTGCTCAAAAAAATGCTGATTCAAAAAAAAAATCCCAAACACCATGGAAGGATGTTGGAGTATACAGTTGCCTGGATGGTGGAGGGAAAGACCCCAGTGATAAAGACACCTCTTTCAGATTCCAGTACTTCTACCATTATATTTTATTCTATTATTCCATCACACTGAAACATAAAACAGAATTTAAAAAAAATATTGACTGTAGTTAGCCACGAACAGTAAACACATCATTTCAACAGATTCTACCTAACTTAAATACCTCCCAAGTAAATTGACTAGGAAGAAGTTCATTCAGTTGTTCATTCTTCTATTTTCTCTGTTTAATTTGCTGAGTGTCTTACTTAATATTAATTACTTCAACATGTTCCCTCTCTCTCTCTTCCTCCCTATTTCTCTCTCCCCTGTCTCATCTCTGGGGAAGCTGCCACATTGCAAGTATCCTCACGGGTAGGTCCATATAGCAAGAAATGTATGCCTCATGTCAACAATCAGCCGGGAACCAAAGCTGAGCTCAGGAAAGTAAACTTAGAATTCTCCCCCACCCCCATTTGAGACTGAGACAACTGCAGCCTTGGTTGATACTTTGACTGCAGCCTTGTGAATGATGGAGGATATTTAAATTGCATCAAATCCCTACCCACAGATTCTGTAAGGTAATAAATGGTGTTTTAAGTTAGTATGTTTTGAGGTTTACAAAAGTTTGTCATTATTTACATAAAACTAAATTATAAACATAGAAAATAAATCCTGTATTATATAATTCTGATCTATCATTCGATTTTGTATATTCACCATGTAAATGTTCGTTATAAAAGAAAAATATCTCACAGTTTAAACATTTTATACTAATAAATCAAAAAACGAAATTAGGATTTTTCTTTCCCTGGACCTTAAGGATTTGTACAACTTTTTATTTCTAAAGGCAAACAATGACAAGGATAAAACACTAAGTGATCTATTATTGCTAAGTCATATGCATAACTCACAAATCCCTTTTTCACCACAATTTTCATTTTCTTGGCTATATATAAATATAGGTATCTCCTGTTCTTCAACAGTTCAGTCAATCGAATGTTGCTAATACAAAAGGCCTACATTAGTACCAATTTTCAGAAAACAAAGGAAATCCAAAGATGAGTTTTGCTTCTGCAACAAAAGGCAACATGCCAAGATAGCATCCAGCTTTTTTTCTGCAGCAATGAAACAAGCTTCACCCCAGGCAGTGAGAGTGTCATCCCAAGCTACGTCCCTGAACCTACATTATACAGACTGCAAATTTCTCTGCTCTACTCTATGTTGTGTATTTTAGATTTTAGTTGGTACTTGATATCATTTCATAGGTTGTTCTATTAGGTATGGGAATGCAAACCTTTTTTTTCCCTTTTTTTTTTTTCTTTACATGATCACAATTTCAGAGAAGTTTCACAGGAAAGCTCTACTTTTGGACAGTGGAGTACACGTCATTTTGAGTAAGATATATTTTTTTCCTTTGAGGCTAGGTCTTGCTATTTTTGCCTGTGGAACCACAGGCTCATGTTGCCTGGGGTACCACAGACTCAAGCAATTCCCAGCCTCAGCTTCTCAGGTAGCTGGGATTACAGGTGTGCGCCACCACACCCAGTTAATTTTGTGGAACTAGGTCTCACTATTTCATCCGGGGTGGGACTCGAACCGCAACAACTGGGTCCCGCCGCAGCTTCCTAGGCTGCCGCTTACAGGCACCCGCCAATGTGCCCGGCTTTAGTAAAACATTTTTTGGTGATTATTACTATGTTGAGTTTTGATACATCAAAACCACAGAACTCAGCATGATACGGATTCCCTTAAAGAAAAAAGAGTTTCTTTCAATTATGTATGTATGACTTGGTCAAAGTGACACAGAAGATGTTCAAAAACCACTGTGACTTTTAGTTCCTGAATACACCAGACTAGTAGGTGACTCGTAGTGCCTTTTAACCTAAAATATCTTACAAAATAGAATAAAAAATATCCCCCATTCAATGTTTGATCACACAGTAAAAATACGAACACATCCATCTAATTCATTTCTCCCTAGCGCATTAGTAATAACTAAGGGAGTATATACATCCTTTTCAGAATATATTACAAAGTTTGTAAGATATTCTTATAATTTCGTATAAAAACTTTCCTAGTTATGAGAATTTATGAATGATCTAATCTCATACATGCACACATTCCAAAATGTAGGTCAAAAAATGAAAATGTTTCCCTTAGAAAACGTATCTTTCTGTTCAAATAAACTGCACTACACACTAACTGATTTATGTTTCTTCTGAATGGTTTTGCATTTATAATCCTCAACTCCAGCTTCTTTAGGCAACTCCCTAACATCATTCCTAATTCCCAGAACTGTTATGTAATTTTCTGAACAAGTTGGATACCCCCAAATAAGAAAGTTATCTAGAAACTTGCGATCAGAAATTTAACAAAGATGCTCATGTAATTTCAACACGTTGTGGTTGTGTGGCATGTAACTTATATAGCTATAGAGTGGTATATAGCTAAATTGAAAATAAGAGATTTAGAGCTAGAATTCCTAGGTTCATATACTGAGATTGCCACTACTAGATAAATGGGTTAGTTACTTAACATTCTTGTACTTTAAGAGCTCATATACATTTAATAAAGTTAATCGTATACATTTAACAACTTAGCTCACAAAGTTGTTGGGAGGATAAATGATTGCACACAGAAAATACAAAAAGGGGATAGATGGCAGTAATAAAGGTCATTAGTAGCAGCAGGGGTCACTGCAGTATTGTCTTGATATATCTTATTTTACATGTTGAATGGCATGTGATAAGGGGGAAAAATCTTTCCTTTAAATTCTACCAGCTATATGCCCTGAAGGCTCTCCCTGATGATCAGTCATTCATGAAGGATGAAGTAGCATGATTTCATCATTAGATATTGTGTGAATAGTAAGGAGAAAAAAACTGACACATTACATTTGTATTTTCATATTTAAACTTTGAACATTTGATTTACAAAACTCTGAAGTGAACAGGCTTCTCTTTGAAGCAAAGATATATACTAGGGCTAATAGATTGCATATTATTTTTAAAGGTTAATGGGACTTTATGAAAGCAGGGTCTATTGTAGATAATGGCTTCAGCATAAGTTGTGCATAACATAATATATATTAATATATCTATATACTATATAGTATATAGATATATTAATTTTTCAGAGTTTATTTCTAACTGAGCAATATCTCAACCACATAATGAATTACTTTCCCAGGAAAAAATAGTATTATATTTTGTACACTTTTGAAACTAGAAAAATGGTTAAAATATAAAATGGTATCCAATTAGTTTGACCTATTTGATATCCTCCTATGTTTTTCCAAACAAGATGAAAAGGTACTGTTTTATTCTTAAACCTTATATATTTAAAAGGAAACAGATTTATCTTTTGGCATGATTTTTTTTTTCTTTTTGAGAAGCAGGATGTTTTTTAGATGCAAAATACTTTAATCTTACATTTGGGTAATCTTACAAACTAATAATCACTTTTCTGTTGCTAAAATGAATCAGAGGCATTATTTAATAAGAGAAGTCATAGACTTTCATAGAAAATATAAATTTCCCCAAATTTCCAATTTTTAATGAATATGCTTTAAATGTGCAATGAATTAAACATAAAAAGGAAGCTAGTATCCCCCTCTCTTTCAATTAGGAGGTCTTACCAGAAAGTATACATTCCAAATGATATCATTTCTCAGTAAGTCATTTTAGAACCTTAAGGCTATTTTGATACACTAAGTGTTACAAAATACTGTAAGTTACAGAAAATTATGCCACATTACTTTAAAAGTGATTTACAAAATGTAATTATGTGATCCAGATAGAGTTCTTTTTCCTTGTAACAACTCTCAACTCAGATGGGGAGATATATCCAATTAGTTTGAGGAAGGAAAGGGACAAACAGCAGAGAAAATAAGTCATGCTTATAATTATGAAGAGTTTTATAGGACACTTCAGCTAAGAAATCTATACCTAATTATAATACAGTATTGGATTTAGATTTATATTTTTCAGAAGAAGACAATTTGCACTTTTAATAATAACATTAACCTAGAAACTGCAAGAGAAGGTGGATTATCTTTAGACAAATGAAAATCAATCAATAGGAAAGTTTCCAAAATGCCACAAATGCTTTCATATCTTCTGTCTTCCTCACTCTTCAGCATCTTTCCCCAAAGGCAAGACTCTTTTGTTTACCACACAATTTCCAGTCTCCTGGATCAATGTCTACACATGGTGAACAATAAATAAGATTGAACGACTAGATGAATATTCTGTTCCAACTAAATCAAGTGAGAATGTTCAATCAAGGAAATATCTGACACTCATTTTTTTAAATTATTTATACATGGTCTTCAAATCTGAAACCGTAACCAATGTGATTCAAATAATCATTCAGATAAATTACTTAAGCAACATTTTATATAAATCATATAAAATCGATTTACATGAGTGTTACCCACAGATCACTATTCCAGAAGAAAGGCATGAAAATGGCAAAAATAAAGCTCCATATACTGAAATATCTGTTTCAAGAAAGGAGATTTGTTTATATAGGATGGTTGTGAAAAAGTATCAGAAGAAATAATATAAATACAGTGAAACCTGAGGAAGCAAATAATTAGTTCATCATTTGAGGCAAACCATTTTGGCAAATTATATACTTTTGGCTATTTCCTGTGCCTTTGAAGGGGCACATATGAATATACAGTTTAGATGTGTTATTAATTTCAATCTGCTTAGTCATTTCACATATACACAAATGCACATCACATACACTACTAGTGGCAACAAAGGCCCAATCATTTTCTACTTTAAAAATAAAGTCTTTGAGTAGATTGAATGTATTACCTGCTTAATGTTCTGTGACAATTGCCTTATATTGCAATAAAATACATTTGAACTAAGGATCTTTATTATTAGTAATGATAGAACTAAGATATATTTCTTCCTATTTGTAGCTCTGAAAGATTTTTTTCTCCTAACTAGGAAAAACCTTTCAATCTGATATTGCATTACTAAAAGATAAGCAGAATCAGGTCTAGGTCTACTTTTAAATCACAGGAAGACTTCAAAAATTGCTTTATAAAATTCAAGAAATTATGTTACTAACGCTAATATATTTTCCTTATATCTGGTGCATTTGCCCTTTTCTAATGAGCAAATCATCTATCCATATTATCAATATTAACATAAGACAAGCTCCACATGATGCCATAAGACAAGCTCCATAGGATGCCAATTTGTATTTTATTTGTATAAATAGCAGTTAAAACTTGTTAGGGTAAAATAGACTATATATTTGCCACAATTTATTAAAATTAATACATTTATAAAAATAAAATTTAAATCTGAAAACTTATCTTCCCAAATTATATTATTCTGTTATGTGTTTTAAACTATTTTATGCCTTTTTATAAAGATTACTAACCCCACTTCTGGCACTGGGTATTAGGTTTGAATTTGCATTTCAACTGCATAGTGTTGAGAACAATATAAAAAGTAAAAAAAAATAGTAAAATTAATATACAGATATTTCAGAGGACAATTATCAATAAAGGGAAAAGAGAAGTAAATGAAAGGAACATGAAATAGCAAAAATAGACAAAAATTAAGGCAAAAGTAAAATTTTGAATAAAAAGATATTTCAATGAGAATGCTCTAAGTATGGGTGTCTTATTCTCTGTGTACTTTAGAAAACAATAAAAAGTCACCAGTAAATTGCCCCTACAGCTGGATTAAAAGGTTTGGGAGATTAAGTAGAGACAGATTATGAAGCAATGGCTAAAGTATGAATTTTCAGTAAGTAAATATGTCCAAGATTTTGAGATTGACAGCTTTAGTTCTGGGATAATACATGTTCCTGCTACACTTAAACCTAAGGATAATTCATACAGTGTCTGTGAAATGCATTGCTCTACTTCATGAGTATTGAACCACTATGGTGCTCTTCCCAACAGCATTGTTGGGAAGATTAAATGAAATGCTACAAGCAGCATTTGCGCAGTGCTTGGCAAATATTTGGGTACCATCAGCCAAGATAAGGCCATCTATTACTAAGGGTGGCTGTAGTAGCTGCTAAGGCTGCTGTTGTAGCAAGCTGTTAGATGGAGACAGAGAGACCTCCTTTCACAGGACTAGGGGTCAAATTGACCCCTGCATTTACAGAGATTTCAGAGGGCATAACCACTCCGCACTGGAACTCCATTAGGTGATCCAAGCAGCAGAATTTAGAGTTGGAGCGTGGACTCTGTGTCAGACAGCTTGACACAGTCAAGTCAACTCCTGACTCCAAGACTTCTTATCATGATCTTAATTAACCTACTTAACTGCTTTATCCTTAAAAGGAGGACAAATAGCAGATATAAGTGGGTTGTTGTGAAATTTAAAGGGCACATTGATAGAAGACACTTACAAAAGTTTATGAAACATAGTGCTCAATAAATACATACCAATCACTGCCTACTAATCTGCCATTCTTAGTTTAATGTGCATAACGCTGTACTATACATTAATGCCGCATAACAGAGGCGTATTATTACGCTTCTGTTCATTGGATAAACTTTAACTGAACTATTTTTCCGATTCCAAGTTACCTCCTATGAGTAAACTGGATATTATCTGGTAATTTTAAAAGAGTGAAAAAGAAAGTGTCAGAAGCTTAGATTTATGAGTTGGGTAAGTAAGGAATGAAAAAGGGAAAGAACAGCAGACTGGTAACTGGAGAAAGTGAGAGAAAACGTGGGAGGTGAGGAGGCATTTCCTATCACTTGCTTCTAGCAGCTGGTTGCTGGATAAGAATAAGAAAAACAGGGCGGCTGGCAAGCACCCAGGGTGTAGCTTCTCTTTCTGAGACCCACCCCCATCACAAATGGCACAGTAACTCCTCTAGTCTAGTGCCACACTCTAGCCCAGATTTTGCAAGCTGCTGTGGCTCGGCCCACACACATCTTCTATATAAATATGTGCTGTAGCATTTCCCAGTCTAAATGTATCTTTTCTCGGTCCATTTTCTTTCCCAGCTACTACTCTGTTTCTTTCTTGCCATTGACAGTGAAGTTTTTTAAGTTGCCTCCACTATTTTCTTCTGCTATGTTATCCAAGGTCAATGGCAGCTTCAACCCAGCTTGTGCTACAGCCCAGATACATGTGTTTCCCTGGGGTTCAGTCTGGATACCTTACCTCTTCTTTCTTTATATTTTTTTTCTCCAAAGATTTCTTATGCAGTTCCATAACTTCAAAGGTAATGAATATAATAAATATACATTTGTTAAATATATTTGTAATATATAGCATATCTATATATCTAGGCATCTCATAGACATCTCAAACTTAGGTCTAAAAATTATTTTTGATAGTCAGCCACCTAATTGTGTTTCTCTTTCATAAAAATATTATCAACATTCAAACAAAAGGCCAAGAAAAAGTTAAAATTAACAAACGGATAACAGAACTAAATCATATAGCAAGGGAAGGGATAGAAGAAGGGCAAAATCAGGGGAGGGTAAGCATAAGAGATCATAAAGGTTCACAGGTGATATAGTGGTAGGAGAACTTTGAAGTATATAAGTGTAAGTAAACATATAATCAATTAAATACATTTTAATGTTTTAAAATGTATCAACATCAACAAGATTTTTTTAAAAAGCCGAAAAACTGTTGGTCAATTTTGATTCTTTACCTTTAATCCTCACATATCATCCCTCAATAAGTCTTTATAAATTAATCTAAAACATGTCATATTCATTTCATTAACATGGTTATAAATCAGCTCCTATCAAAGAAATACAAAGTATTCTTTTCGTATTCCATTTGCTCTCATACCCTCTCCCAACCCTTTTTGTTGGTTCACTAGGAAGGTATGAATCACATCTCTTATTATGCAAATTCTTTTAAGGAAAAACTCAATTCCCTTATTGTGTTCTACAGATTCCAGGTTACTTCTACACCTATCCTCTCTCTCTACTTTCATTCCATGTTCTCCCACTGTTCACTGGGTCTTAGCTGCACTGAGTGTTCTTAATCCCTTCAGGTACCATTCTTTGCCTTATACATGTTATTCCATCTTCCAGGAACATTCCACACTCTTCACACCGCACTTATTTCTGAACCCTAAATTAAATGCCCCCACAATTCACAGGGGCCCTGTCCACCTCATGTATGTAGATTCCACTTGTTACTCTCTCTCCCTCACTCACTTGTCCCTTCATTGAATTAAGAAAATTACTTTGTAGGTATTTACTACTTAATTGATTTCTATCTGTAACTCTCATTGCACTATAAAATACACATGGGTAAGGTTTTTGTCCCTTGTATTCATTAAAGCATTTTTCTTAATTTGCTAGTCATCACAAGTCTATCTACCTTATGGGCTACAATTTTTACTCCTTCATATGCATATCTGCCTCACTCACCCTCCACCAAACCTCCGGTGTCTACTCAGGAAAAGTTTGTATCTACTCAGGAAAGAGAAGTTGAATCTCTTGTTTCAACTGAATCACCTTGTATTGTCATGGCATAAAGCTATTGAAACAGTCCTTTGATTTTTTTTCCCCACCATATTAGCCATTTTTGCTTATTGAAGCATAGCTTCTCCTTGGGAGAAACTATAGTGTATTGAGATTCTAAAGGCATCTATCAATGCATATTCTAGAGCTTCCTTATCCAAACTGGAATTGCTAGCCACAAGTTGTTAGCCACAAGATCACCTGAGGTACTTGACAGATGGCTGCTGCTGCCACATGTTAAAATTACAATGTTTTGGGTATGATGGCTTTAAAAATATATTATTGCTATTTAACTTATTTTTGTTCTGTTTTTAAATTTGACATGCAGAAAATATTAAACTATATGTATGTACAGCTTGCATTGTATTTGTATCATACAGATATTTTAAAAATTGTATGGAACAAGTTAATAGTATTATTTTTAATATTAACCACTAATATTGTTATGGAATGGACAACAGCAATTAGAAAAGCCAAGAATCTTCAACACTGAACATCGCCTATATGTAGTATAAATAACCATTTAAGTTTAGCACTATGTAACACAGAAGACCTAATTATCATATATGTGAGAAAGCATCGAATACTTTTTTAAAATGTAGTTTTATCAGGGAGGCTGTATTTTATAATTTAATTAATCTGAGAGGCCTCTACAGTACTGTGCTGCTCTAGAGGTGCATTCTATAATCACATTTGCTTTTTTTAATGAGGGCTTTTATTGTGCTATTTGTTATTGCAAGAACCTGAGAAAATTAATTTAGAAAAATACTGTATTTTTCTGATCCATGGAAAATAGACTTCCTTTTTCTTGAACAGAAAATGATTTTCCACAGCTCTGGAGGTTGGGGAAATCCCAAATCAAGATCAAGATGTCAGCCAAAAAGGTCTCATTCTGAGGCCTGTTTGTTTATAGGCAGTCCTGTGTGTCCAATGGCTCCTTCATTGCATGCCCTCAGTAAAAGTGTAAGCTTCTCTGGTGGATTTTTTTTTTAATTTATATTTTTTTTCATTGAGTAACAGTGGTTTACAACACTATATAATATGATTTAGAGGTACAGATACAGATCTCTTCAGACATATATTACCACACTACACTCAAAAATAAAACACCCATAATAACTACCATAGTCCTTTGGAATTCCTTCCCACTTAATTCCCTACCTTCTCCTCCCTCTTTGGTATCCTGGACTTTGCAGTTTTGTTTTGCATTAACGTTGTCTGTTCTTCTACTTTGTTTCATAATATTTGACATAAGAATAAAGTTATATTTTTCTCCTCTAGAGTAATTTCTCTTCCTCCAGATAATTACCCTTAGTTAAATGACTAGCAAAAATACCTGTGTCTTAGATCTTCAGGTATATTACCTTACTGTGCTCAAAAAAATATTTTTAGAAAGGTGACTCAAATTGTCATTACTTGCCAATTCAATAGGGGCACATGTATTACTTTTAAATAAATTATTTATGGCCTTTGACAATTATAATATTGGAAAGTTTATATGTTTCATTGATTCCTAAAATCTATTCATATATTGAGAATATTTAAAATGCATGAACAATTTATTTTCAATTTTGATACGGATTTTATCATTTTTGTGCATTTATCTTTAGCATCTTATTGTCAACTATGTTTCCCTGGAGGATAACTATTTTCTGTATCAAATTTTAAAAGCTCACTTTATCCCAACAATGTGAAATGACACATGATTATAATAGTTATCACACTTGTGCATTCTACATAATGGTCTCAATGTCATCTTTAATATCCAATAAAAATCTACAAATTATATCAGATAAATCGATGCAAGTTAAAATGTGCTTAGGCATATGTTAATATGCCATTGAAATATTGTGGTAGAATTGGCTTACTGTTTTATATTGATAGAACACAGAGAGCACCTCCCAAATAAGTGTTCCTGTTTATAAAGATGCTAAAAAACCTCGAAGGTAAATGTGTATTTTCCAACTGATTTATCTTTGTTTAGAAGGTTGTGCATTAAAAGCAAAGCCACTTAATCTCTGCTTAGATGCTTAGCAAAAGAGTTCAGAGAGAAGTATCAGTTGTTGAACTTCTATATCTTTACCCTACATGTCAGTATCACTTAATATTTTCAGTTATGACTAATGAACAGCCTACTCAAACATATTCTGAAGATTGATAAAATTTAAAACATCGTGATTCAGCAGGTGGCTCACTCAGCCCTTTGACTCTGACTCTAACTATAGCACAGAGGAACTTTTAGAGGAATATCATTATTTTTTTAAATCCCAACCACAAAAAAAAAAGTGGTGCAGACTAGGTTTATTTTGGTTTATCAAAATACCATGGTTTATTAGTTTACCATCTTGTTAGTGTCCAAAATATTCTTCCTTAAATATTTTATTAATTTCAACTACATCTTCAGGAAAAATAATAGTGTGAAGAGTCCTACTGAGGAAGTAAATTTTGAATCTATTATAAATTCTTTATTCTCAAATCAAAAGCCAAAACCTGTCTCTGAAGTTGGAAACACCATGATTAGCTTTTTTCATTTTCTTGCTGTTTTACATATATTAGAATTTTGTATGTCAAAATTTCACAGGTGTGATACATGAACATGATTAGTGTTCTGATGATCCTGTAATATTTTAGCATAAAATCCATTAGAAAATATCCTGCATAACAGAGTTGATTTGAGGGATGACTGTACACTATGAACTATGAATTTTAATTTACAGAAAATTAAGAGATTAGTATTATTGGCAATATTACTTGAAAGATGAGAAACTTGGCACACTAGAATTTTAAAACACTTTTCCTCCATATTCTGGAGTCTGAATGTACAAAAAGGTCATAATGAAAGTAATAGAGGAAGCATTTTCTTAATTCAGTAAAGTTAATGTCTACAGTTTTATAGCAACCCAATTTCAATCACCCCTAGAACTCAGACAGTATTTTGGCAATGTATTGTGGACTTGCCAATGTATCTAACTGCACATTTTGTTTCCCAAGTGATAGCTATAATATTTGTCTTCTAATTTAAAGCTGCTAGATCAGTCTGTTTCATTTAATTATCAGAATGTATTGAATATCTACTCTGTGCCCATTATCACTCCAGTCACTGGAAAAATAGAGAAGAGCTAAAAAGATCCCAGCTCTTATGAAGTTTATATTCTTATATTCTAGATAAGAGTGATGAATGATAATGTCAGTTAGCGATAAGTGTTGTGGATGAGAAAGTCAAAATAGGGTAAGTCATCCTATATGGAATCGTGGGGGGTAAACTTCAGTAATAGGTAATATTGATGTAGATAGAGATTTAAATGAGGTAAAGTAAAGGAACAGTCTGTTTATCCTCTGGTAGGATCATTCTCTACTGGGAGATCATTCCAGAAAGAGTTCTGAATAACATCCAATGTGTCAGTGTGACTGCAGGGAAGAAAGAATAAAAAGGTGGAAATGACTAAAGCTGTTAAATAAATGTCAGCTGATACAAGAAAGAAGTGATGACATATTATTGTCTTGTAGACTATTGTAGATGACAGGACATAGTTTTGCTGAGTTCTTTGATTAATAAATTTAAAAGTGTCAGCTTCAACAAGGTAGCTCTATGATGTTTTTAGAAGCAAAGGGATTCTCAACAGCCATCATGTCTAACTACTAAATTTTAGAAAATTTCTACACTAGAAAAAAAAATCTCACTGAATCCAAAAGAATGAATTCTGAGATGTAAGACAAGTGACTTCCAATTCAACTCACTTGACAAAATTTCTACCACAAATATCTGAATAGTTTCTACATATTAGGTTCCATTTGCTTAAGTCCTGATTTTTAATGCCATTCAATTAGTGGCAAGACTGGAAGAGGGTGAGCGGTAGCTAGCTGGCTGAGATACAGAGATGTTCATAGTATGGCATTAACTTGGCATTTATACTAGCTGCAATTCTATCACTTGGGAGAAGAACAATAGTGATAATGGTTTCAAGCAAGTGAGGCATATTTTCCTTACGACAACAGTCAGTTACTGCCAACATGATTATAGCTATATAAATTGTCAGTTTCACTAGGCCCAACTTGGTGAGTGAAGAACGGCAGATCAATCTTAAAGAATAAGTAGCAATAAACTAATTTGAAAATAACACAAAACATGTCTACCTAATAGCGTAATGAAATTTCCTGGTTTCTAATTAGTTTGAAAGAAAAATTTCATTTCATTTTGGTATTGTACTTCACAGAAATATGTATTAATGCTTTCAACCCTCTATTGCTATTATTATTAATGATAGTTAATGAAGTCCAATGCATTTATTAAAACAAAAATACATTTAAATTATTTGTGCAAGTCCACAACTTCTTTTGGTTTTATTGAAACAATGCTTTACATTTTTTACTTCATCTGAAATAGTCCAGATCAAGATGATGCATAGGGAAAAGTTAAAGTTTTTAACTGAACATCTTTTAGTATAATTAAATCCATGTTTGAAATAGCATTCATAGATATTAAAATGATCAATAAATAAAATCATTCAATTACATGCATATGTATACATGCATTTGTGGTACATATATTCACACTAATTAATATCATTAATTAGTGAGACACAATTTCAAAATAATTGCATGTCCATTATTTTCAAGACAAGCAATCACTAATAAATAACATCATAGTTTATGATGTTAAACTATGAATTCTGTGAGTGTATGGCATCATGTAATCAGTGGTAGAAGGTAGCTAGACAACTATTACAAAAGTAGCAGTAAGTGTAATTAATAAACATGGCTCAGACACTGGCATATGATATATATTTATTTTTATATTCTTAATCTATATATACAAAATATTTGAATATGAGAGAGCATTTATGCCAGTTGCTTATATTAAAGACTGTTTTATATCCGTTTGAAAGCTACTTAGAACTAGTAGGACTCAAAGAAATGAAATGCAAATTTAAAGTCTGGAATTCTCTATTTTGAGAAGCCAAGCATGATTCTTGTGACATAACCTGTGATATAATTGGTAAGGAAGTATGGCCTACATATGCCCACTTCTTAAATTTCAAATAGAATCAAATCCCTAATTGTTACTCTCTTAAATATATAGACAGTTGCTCTCAACAGGGTTCTTTAATTAGCCAGAGAAATGGCTCTGGGAAACAGCTCTTACTGATTATAATATGTTTTTGCAGTTAAAGCTACTACCACTAAATTAGATATGCATGTCAAAAGCACAGCCCACATTCCTGTAAGGTCAAGAACTACACACATATAAACAAACCTAGAATGGGTAGAATTTAAAACTAATGGCGGTGTCATCTCTGCACACCATGTATCTCCTCCTTCTGCCAGTGAATTCTCAACTTCACACTCTCTAACACATCACCATCAACTAAAGCACTGCCCTTTTTTGACCAGCATGTGGGCTTGTGTCTCAAATTAGAATCCTTCAAATCTCATATTTGGAAATGGGAGTTTTGAACAGAGTGCCATGTTACTAAAAACATTACAGGTGACTGAGTTCATAGGCAAATACTTTTCATTGTTGCTCACCAATTTCGATTTTCCTCAGTCTCTAACTGTTGGATTTCCTTTCTGAGCTTCTAAGCTGCCTTGGATACTTTCAGTAAATACTTTTCTGATTTTACTTTAGCCAGGATCAACTTCTGTTACTTCAAGCAAAAATCTTTGACTTGTGAAAGCTCAAAAAAAGATAAAATATTATATTTAAAAATATATATGAATTTCATGACAGTAATACCAAACAAATTAGACTTGATGAATAAAATTTGCCATAAATATTAAATTTGAAAGCAAGGCATTATGAAATGGAAAAGCTATACCATCCTAGCAAGCCCCTTTCCCCCCCAAAAAAAGGAAATATAGATTTTATGGCCTACCCACAGCTATTATAAATTATAACAGTACTAGAATAAAAGGAAAAAAGCACACGTGTGATTTTTAGAGAAAGAAGGAAATTAGTTAGATGGAGCCAAATTTGAAGATCCTTAAGTGTTGATCCAAGATTTTCCTAAAAAAAAAAAAAGTAGTCCTGATCATCTTTGCTTAACCACAGTTCACTTTTGCATAACCACAGTGCTCTCTGGGACTTTATGTATTGCTTTGCGTATGTGCTCAGTCCTACCGCATTCTGGAATGCATTTACAAGCTTTACTTGGGCATGATTTGTGGTTATGATGTTTCTTGATTTGGTAGAGTGGATTGTGCGTAATATGTGTTTCATTAACATGCGTTGATTCATTTCAGTGACACAAATACAAACACACACACATAATGACAATTTGATTGCTAAATCTGTCCCCAACAATTAGGTGATGGTTACTGGGATACGATGCCAAAAAAATTGGCTGTCTCACAATACATATCCCCCAGTTTCAACTATTAAGTAGTATCATTTTACCTCAGCAAACTACAGTATAAATTTAATAGAGGTTTTGTGTGGATTTTGATGCGGTAACACTAATATATAAAGTACTTAATAATTTTGACTACTATTATTTAAGATAATGTGCTCTTAAATAAAATATTTCTGTAGAGATAGGTATGAGTCACCAGTTTAGACTTGAGATTGATAATTGTTTCTACTGTCCAAAAGGTAAAACTCATCAGTTTTTCAGAGAAAACTTTCTTATAGCATTTATCTCTAAAATATTGTTCATACAATAGTTCATATAGATGATACACTCTATAGAGTCAGGTATTATTCAGAAAAAGTCTTCATATTGATGTTGCTGTTTACTTTCTTCCCTTATCCTTCTCCTTCCAATTACATTTACTCACATAACCAACAATCAAGTGGTCTTGAATGTACCATGATATTAGAAGGAACTATGCAACATCAAATTAAGAATGCAATGTCATATATATCAGCTTGCTTCTGATACAGACATTTCTATACACATGATTTGCTGTTCAAGTCATATATGTGTTAATTATCTTAATATATATATACCATACATTCTCAAATCTACATTTTAATTATTCTGAAGTTTACATTGGCTAGATCTGAGTTGAGCCTCCTTAGCATATTCATAAGATGCAGTTTTGTCATTTCCTTTAAAATATTTAAAAACAACTCATTTTTAAACAAAGCCTTGTTTATTGCTACAATCACAGATCCCCAGGAAAAAAAAGATCACTGATATCTTTTCCTATATTAAGTTCCAGTTTGCCACACAAAATTTCATGTGGAATAGATCTTACATTTACCTCCCATCTCCGTCCTGAGTGCAAATCAGGACACTACCTTAAACAAATTCCAGTTTCCACTAATGAAGTTTCTAATATCCAAAATTTAGGTCTGGGAGAGTCCCGGGATACACAATAATGGAATATAAATGTAAATACATACATATATGTGAAATTAAATTAAATTAACTTAAAAAAAAAGCACAACCGTAACAGATATAGTTGACATTCTTGTGGATATCTGTTCTATCCAATTCCCCATTATACATTCCCAGAAATAATAATCAGTACACTGGATTTGATGTTTGTCATTCCTGTGGTATTCAAAACTTTTAAATCACACATCAGTAAATAGTATATTATTTTGCATGCTTTATAATTTTGTAATTATGCTTTGTAATGTGCATACCTATCTATACCTATCTATATTTCTTTCCACAAAAAAAATAAATAAAATTTTAAAAAAGAAGGTAAAAAAAATTTTAGGTCTTAATATTGGCTTTCTAGACTGCCTCAGTCAAGCCCTCCTAAGGAAAATCCCTGTTCTGAAAAACTCCTCAGTTAATGCTTATCTAAGCTGGTCTCACTTCTTTGCCATGATATGGCTTGTTTTTCTATTTCTCAACTGAGAGTTCTGGTGTGTGCATTGTGCCACATATAAAGGTACTAATTACCTCTTCATCTTGTCAGATTTCTGAAACACATGAATTCACATCAATTAGCAACATATAACACCAAACAACAGAACAGCAGAACTTGCCCTGGGGTTTAACCTCCTATCATCTATGCCTCACCTCAATTAAAAGTTTAGATGCCTTCATGTACAGGTAAAAGCATATAGGCAATTATGTTCAGGAAAATAAAGGCTCATGTATTCTCTGCGCCTTTCTTTTGCTGTCTCATATTTCACTGATCTACTAACTCCCTGCAACCCCCTTTCAAACCTACAATTAACTTCTCAAAGTACTGACTAGCTTCCTGCATCCTTTTTGCTTGCAGTTGAATATAAAACACAGGACATGCTTTGTCAATCCACAGAAAAAGCACATCCAGGACTAAACAAAATGACTCAGAGCTAATGATGATGGTTAGATGAAGTAAGACACACCTACAACTAGTTTTAAACCCATGCATTTAAAAGAATGTTAGTAAACATAATGTTAATTTTTAATTTCATGAAAAAAAATGACCAAAGAATATCATTGTAGAAAACTCTCCATAGTGAGGTACTCAGTGAGATACAAGCTTCTTATCTTTATTGTCACCTATTCTGACTCTGGGTGTTCCAATTGCAACAAATTCCCAGGTGTCCAGGAAAATAATTACTGTTCTTCATAAAAGAAAATCAAAAAAACATGTCAGCACTGAATAGAATACAATTCCCCTGTACACACTGAACAACTTCCAGTTGAGTGCATTACACTCCTGCAAAAAAGAAAAAGAAAAGGAAAATCCATTGTGATGCAAATTGTGAACTATAAAGAGAGACACTCTAGGATTTCCATTTATAAAGTAAGCTCATTGAGAAATTTCTGCATATTACAAAGGATAATGCCCCACTTATGGTTTTCATATTTGAAAGCACATATAAGATGGCAAGATTTAAAGACATCTCTCTTTTAAGACTATAAGTGAGATAAATTAGAAATGAAATTTTCTGTTAATTTTACCTACATGGACAACTGTATTTAAGCAAAGTTTAAGAAAATTCTCACTATTATTAGGTTCCTTATTTCAAATAATGGCATTATCTACAAATAAAAGAAATCTAAAACGTAAAACAACATTGTTTCACATGAGAACATTCTCAATCTTCATTTGGCTTGATGACAACTTTTGATTGCAATATTTGGGTGATCTCAAATATGTATAAAAAGATTTATGGAATATCCTCTTTATAAAGGTTACATTTGACATTTTTAATAGTAACTGTGAATTGTTCTACTTATTATAATTTTTGAAATGGCATTGTGCTATGCCTGACTAATAACATGAAAGTTCTATAACTATAAGGAATGACAAAATATTATTAAATTTCCTGTATAGTAAATTTATCTTTTTCCTCACTTTGTGGTAACTCAAGTAAACAAAAATTAGATAAAAACATAATAACAAGTTTACATGATTTTTACATTAATTTTTATACCTTGAAAAATAACAGAACAAAGTTCTTTCCCCTAAATTCTCTTATATAGTTTACAAATTTTGCCTTATTAGCATACAAAAAAACAATAATATGAAAGTCAGCAATAGTAGAAACTGCATTTTCTCATCAAAATGCATTTGAAGTAAAATATTAATGAAATTTTTTAAGATACCAAAAATACCCACCACTGGAAAAAAAAAAGTCTTAAAGTTTCAAAAAACTGCAGAATACTTAAAGCATTACAAACTAGAACCTACTAGAGAGAAACTAAACCATTCAGTGGGGGAAATAAAACAAACAAATGTGACCTTAATACTAAATAAATGAAGAAAAACTTCAATTTAATGATTTAAACATACAAATCATAGAGACAGAAAAAGAACAAGTATATAGAAAATAGACTAAAATAATTTTAAATATTAAAAAAGAAACACTTATTACAGACCTGATAACCCAAAGAAAGTCAGAAAGTTCAGAAGAAAACCAAAAAGGTGATCCTATGAGTATTTTAATAAAACATTATTTTAATAAAACATTAAAATACTCAGGGGAGAAGTGGAGGGAGAAAGCATGTTAATCAGTAACATGAATATAATAGTTCTAATTATATATCTTAATAGGATACTTGATGCTTTCAGGTACTCTTACTATCCCTCCAAAATCATTTTTTAAATTCATGTTGTTACAAACCTACTCCACATCTCTTCTATCCTCGAACTTACAACTTCCCTCCCACATCCGTCTTTAACTGATGTACTAAGAAAATGGAATAAACCAGAAGACAACTTTCCAAATTGCTTCCTCACCAGAATTTCTACCAACATACTTTAACATCTCAGTAACTGTCAGAGAAAAACTATAAACAGCAGGTCCTCCCATGATGTTGTTTTTAGAACATAGTTTTGCTAGACCTTGATGAGAAAAGAAATGTGTTGGACCTCGGCTAGGACCACTGAATAGAGTTTGGACATTCTCCCATGTCTGTGTAGATTCCTTTATGTACTCCAGTATCCTCCTCCATTCCAAAGACATATATGTTAGGTTAACTGTCCGAATAGTCCCAGGAAGAGGGACTGTCCCATGATGAGTTTGTCTGCTGTGCACCTGAACTGTTGGTAAAGGCTAGTGTTCCTACATTGTAATAAGTGGGTCAGAAAGCAAATGAATGAATATTACCATGAAATATTGAAAATCCCTTAGACATCACTTTATATTTGAGCTTTTGATTCAATCTCTATTAAATTCACTGAAATTAGTTTTCTGCCTACCCTGCTTCAGCAAAACTTTTCAGAAAAATTCCAATGTAAAGTATTAGAATATTGGAAATTAGCTGAATTAGACACAGGATTTGCGTTTGAGAACATTCTAAATTAAGACAGCCATTATGTTCCCTTGGTTTGCAAATAATTATGATAAGAAATAGAATGATCAACTATAATTTTTTATCAAAAAGAGCAGAGAAAAGTTGTGCTGAAATAGCAGATGTGATTACCAACTATCCTGTGAGTTAGAGCTGGGTAATAAGTTCATTACCACTGATCCCAACCTTGAAATATATATTCTTCTCACCTTCCCCCTCCTAAGCATCACTTCAAGGAAGCAATCTTGAAAGATAACTGTGCTGTTGAGATCTTCTGCATTGAATATGTGATTGAACCCTTTTAACCACACAAACTCTTTAGAAGATTTTTGGCAGGCAAGTACAGATTTCTATATAAGGCTCCTTGTTTATTATACTTCCATGTATACCAATTCAGAGATAATTGTTTCTTCAGTCTTTTACACTCGCTTCTCCCCACCCCTTATATAGGATTGAGTTTAAAATTCACTCATAGAACTCATGGAGTCATGATAACTGGTAAACAAGTCAGAAGATCAAAGAAAAACACAATCAATCACAGGGAGAATTCAAGGTAGGGAGGAGTGCTCCTTATGAGAGAAGGTTGTATGTGGCCATGTGAGTACCAAGATAAACTCAAAATGACACTTGATTTAATGCATTTGGTTAAGGACTGGAATATAGCAGACTGGAACAAGAAAAGGAAATGAATGGCTCACAGAGGGTTGGCCTCCATTTTGGGCAGCTTGGCTGGGTGACCAATTCCTGGATAGCTGATGAAGCTCAACGACAACACCAGAGTGGAGCTAAGTTTAAAGATCATAAATATCAGTTGGTCTGTGAGCCTTGGGACTAAAAGAAAATGTGGGGGTGCAAGATAAGCTGGTGAACTTAGCATGTAATTTTGCAAGCTAGGTGAGCATGAATTGCCCCAGATTGAGGTTCCAATGCTTCTTAATAAGTGTGATCAAAACACAAAGTGATGAAATCACTGGTAAAACAAGAAAAGCAAAAAGAAAGATGTTATGGTGACTTACAAAAAAATATGGACATAGCATCCCTAATCTCTGACCTCAATACTAAAGAAAGCAAAGTAGAGAGCAGCAACCCCAGTCATCAGCACCAAATTCAGCAAATTCAGTTATGATGGGAGAATATATATCTGCTGAATTCACATATATCTGTCAAATTTGAAAAAATGAACAGGGAAAATAGCCAGGCAAGGTTAGTTGTGACTATGCAACATAGCAGGCAAGGACATTTCTCTGACTGGACAGGACACAGAGAAAGAGTAACATTACCACTCACCTTGTCCTCTGCAGCATCAATCCAATAGAATGTTGGCCAGCATGTAGAATGCCTTAAAACATGGACAAGAGTTCATATCTGCACACTTCCACTCACTCACACCAAGTGGCCCTCCAGTGATCAAAGAGGCCTCTGTGATCACATCATATTTGATGTGTACCACACACATCAAGATTCTAAGACAGTCTCTGTATGAGAACCTATATGGGGATTCAGATGCCTGATGTTGAGCTTACTATTCCCTGGTACCCTCAGAAATACACAAAAGGAGACAAATGTATTCTAGCAATCAGTGCTTCTCAGAAGATTTCTGGTCCCCCTCAGTGCCATCAATGAGTACAGAGGGCAAAAGCACCCCATGACATTGCAGACTGGATCTTCTTACTCTCAGGAAACAAAATTATATTTCTCCTACACCATAAAATATATTAGGCATTGACATCCTCCAAAATCAAGCTCTACAAATGTCTATCAATGAATTTGAACTTAGGTTAGAGTAATCAAACTAGCTGAGGAGAAATAGAAACTGAAACCAGTGGGTTTATAGCTCCTGTGAAGAATGTGAAGAATAGCAATTATTAAACAACATTAATTCTCTGGGGCACAAAGGAAACAGGAGAAACTATCCAAGAATTGCACTTAGTGGATGCCGGGTGCCCTGCATATGGTGCTTTCAACAGTTCAACATGGACCAAAAAAAAAAAAAAAGCCAGATGGCTCTTGGAGGATGACTAAAACTACTGCGACAAGAACAAAACAGTGGGACTTTCTTTGCATCTGTACTCATCATGGTCACTATCTTACAAGCAATGACAACAGCCCTAGTAGTGCACCATGCTGTACTTGGCAATGTTTTTCTCAGTGTATCCTTGACTGTTGAGTCACAAGATTAATAAGTTTTCACATGGGAAGGATAGCACAGGTTTGTGTAGTAACTCCAAAGCTATCTGCATAGCCCTACAATATGTTATGAGTTGGTAGCCCAAAATCAGTCTCTGTTCTCCTTCACATCAATAAAATGGGTCATTTCAAGTGCTGACATTTTAGAACTGTTCTTTGTAGCATGCACACTTAAAAGTTTGCTGAAATGGAGTAAACAAGAGCAAGGTCCGAGAAAGCATAGCAAATTCATGGTCCAGACACCACCATCAAGTTTCATGGGAATATTATGGCATAGAAGCCAAGACTCAAAGCACAAGCTTATCCAAGCAGCAAGCCATCATTGAAAAGCAACAAGACCAGTGAAACACATAAAACCTCTGGGTGTTTCCCAATCCAGGGTTATCATTTGAGTTATATGTGCCTATGACTCTGGAAGTTATAAGTTGGACACTGTGTCAGAAACAGCAAAAAGAACATGTACCTTAGGAGTTTGCTTCTAACCCAAGAAAGAGACAAAATCCCATATGCGCCACAGAGCAAAGTTCTTGGAAATGTGCACAGTGCTGCTTCAAGTAGAGCCTTTCACAAAGGGGTAGCATATGAAGGTAAGAACTCTCTTCCCTGTCAAGGAGTGGTTGAGAACTTGTTCCATTAACCAACCTCTGCCATGGCTCAAACATCCTGTTTTACTAAGTGGCACACCTATCTGCAGCCCAGATGCAGCCTATCTGTAAGCCCATTTGTCTCAAAAAATGTGAGCACGGCTAGGCCCTCGAGAATATGTAGCTCATCCAGATGCCCAACATAATTTCTGTGGTGACCCCTATATTCTGCAGAGAGGAAACTGGGATAATTCCCACCGATATCTGTTGGACAGATGGCTCTTTTTGGGGCAACTCAGCCACATGAACTGCAGTCACTTTTCAGCCCAGGGCTCACACCATCTGGATGGAAACAGGAAGGACCCACATCAGCCAGTTGGCTGAACTCAGATATTAGACTGATGAACATGCATGAACCTGGTCATTAACCCTTTGCTCTAACAATTGGGTTGTTTTAAAGAGATTGATTTTGGTGCTGGTTCACAGAAAACTGAGGAGTAAATGATGATAAACAAATCCATCAGGTGGAAAGATATGTGAAGACTGGTTCACCTGCAAAAACCTAAGGGCTATCTTTATTACCATATCCTGACTCAAGGCAATGACACGTCCTGGCAAACAAGCTTCTAAATATGGGCCGTCATAACTAACCCTTCAGTATACATAATAGACTCAATGCAAAGATAAGGCAACCATCATAGGACCAGGTCCCATACTGCCAATGATGCTGATTGTCCTTGAAATACAGTGACAGTGACGTCATTAATGCAGCAACAGCATGATTTGCATATTATAATCAAATACCCAAAGTCACTGTTAAAGAAGCCTGGAGCTATTCATTTGCATTCCAATGGGTAAATTACTGGCAAAATGACTATATTGCCCTCCAGGAGGAGGGATCAGGGTGTTGGTCTAATTATGCCTTCTTTAGTGCAAACACTATGTCTGGTCTAACCCAAGGTTTCCTTGTCTATAGGCAAAATGAACATTAGATTCCTGGATATCCTCACCAAATAGCTGGGCTTCAGAGGGTTACATTTTAAGAGTTCTGATATGCAAGACTAGGAGAAAGAACATGATGTTGGGTGGAGGTTCTAACTCCTCTATAACCCACAGGCAGTAGGGTTGAAAAAGGAAAAGCAGAATTTTAAAACAACAGATTAAACTACAACAGTAAAAACCACCTCAGCCATATGGACAAAAATACTGCTGCTTCTGTGTTCTCTGGTCATGATAG
>PVHY01009721.1:25438-55085 GCA_004024945.1 Uropsilus gracilis
AAGAAAGTGAACTTGGCTGGGTCCGGTACCATGAAGTTTCTACCTGAATGACAAGAAGAAGACGGCATGGAGGAGCTGGAGCACGCCAAAGGAGAGTCCCAAAGAAAGATGTCTTCAAACATGTGGAGAGGAACTCTGACTGGCTGATTTTGGTGAGATGATCAGGACTGAGAGACTGAGGATTTCTGGGCAATCTGGGAAAGGACTTTGGACAATGCTGAGAAAGGTTTTGGACAATGTCAAAGTAATCTGAGTCTTACTTACATGTTTCTTGTGTAGTTATTAGGATAATTAGAAATTACTTTGTTAGAAATAAATTAGTCTGCACTGATAGTCTTGTGTTGGTTTGGTAATTTGGTTGAGAAGGCTGGGAATGGTGGAAAGAATCCACGAGTGTAGAGCTTAAACTGTTTTTTTAAGCTTTTCTTTTCTGCAGTTGATGGAGCTGAAAGCAGAGAACTCCTGGCTGGCTTTTGCATATCAATGGTAAAGGTACAGGTAAATGCTAATTAACTGTTTGCAGCCTGCTTTGTAGAGAGAAGCAGGCCTGTTATGTGTTAAAGTGAAGATAAAAGGCCCTTCATGGTCACCCTGTTTCAGTCAAGGTATACACATCTTATAGAAATATCTTCTGCCATGGTCCCACCCACTCTCCTGGCAAAGGAATCAATCCAACTGTTGAGTATGTGGGAAGGTGTCCTGTCCCTCACAAGCTCACCAGGATTGCCATGCTGGTTTCACCCTCCTTCTTAATGGATGAGATTAAAAGGCAGTAAAACAATACATTAAGGAAGAACAATGACTTAACTGCTGAATTCAACTGATATTACTAATATTGATCCAGAAATCTGGCCTGTGGCTCACACTATCAATAACATTGGGTGTGGATTTTCTGTTCTGTCAATCAAACTACACAGAGAATCCAAGGAGTTCTAAAAATGCCAATATCAGAGCCATGATGGTTAGCCTCAAATGTGAGGTAGGTTCATGTGTCTCACCCTGAATTATGGGAACTGAATACTCACTGTAATTAGACTTAGTCTGACTTGACCAGAGATGAATTTTATCACAACAAGGTACTCATTCTGTCACATTGAAGGATAACAGCTGGTTTGGTATTTGTAGGTCCTACCACCCAGTTATTTATTGGGTAACCCCACTGGGTCCTATGGTTGTATGGCACAAATCTTTGTTGTATGGCCATCATTTCGTGAGTGTATGGGCCACCAGAACCTGGATTTCTTCCATGCACTGGGAAGAATATTTCTCATAGTTAAAAAAAAAAAAAAAAAAAAAAAGGCCAACATTTCATCAAGGTCAGAGATGCACATTCTGTTTTCTACTGTTACAATCACTTGACCACTGTCTCTGTCCTCTCCAATGGCTTAGAAACATGCATAGATGCAATTAATTCTATTTACCAGCAAACCTTAAGAGACAGCTATATAAGTCTATCACCGTTGAACACTGAAATTTCTCTAATGACAAAAGCTTTCCTTCAAAACAGGATGACCTTGGACTTTAAAACCTGTGCCATTACCCAAAAAGAATGTTCTGCTTATACCCGATGAGTATGTGAATGTGTCATCTCTATTCAAGCATCTGAGGACACAAGTGAAAATTCTGAGTGATCCAACCTCCAGCCCAAAAGGCTTACATCACAGTTTCTTATAATGGGATCCTTGAAGGAAATTGTTACTTAATTTGGGATCATTCCCTGCATCTGGGTTTTCTGCTGCATGAGTACATGTTGTGGTATCTGCCTCAATAGTTAGCTGCCAAACAAGCCACCTGCACATTAATGAAGCTCCTTATTGACCACTTAAGGAGCTTTGTGAAATAGCCATAAGTCATAATAGCAAAAGTCAGTCCTGAAGAGTGGACTGTTAGAAGCCACTGAGTGCATGTGACATATGAGCAGACTTGGGCAATCTGTGGTTCTTTACCATCCCTTGGAATATACATTCTTCCTGCTTTTCCCACAGTAGAAGTCACTTGCAAGGAAAAAGCCTTATGAGAAAAGGGTGCTGTTAAGAGCATCCTGACAGTTGATGAAACTGAATCTCATAAAGCCTTGCTACATATACTCTAAGGTTTTGGCATCAAGAACAAAAACCTAATTATTTTGTGGTCACCCAAGCTAAGGTCCTTATGTTAGATTCCCTTGCTTACTAAACTTTACTAACCCATCTGACAGGATCTGCATTTTTCTTTGGCTTTCATATATGGAGGTAAGTTTTTGCAAATTCCTAACAAATTGTTAAGTGCTAAAATGATACTCCTTGACAGATAAAAAAGTTATCCATCTTTTCTTAAGTTATTTAACATCTAGGCACTGCTACTCTGGTTACAACTATCACTACTTCGACTTGCAGCTAACATCAATGCTGCTAAGGTTACAGAGGAGCATATTTGAAATGCATTTTTTGTCTTCAGCAGTTATACTTTAGATATTGTTCTGTTGGTTTAGAGCTAGTACCTCAAAAAAATGATTTTTTCCCTTTCACTTCCCTGTCTTCTTTTTTATCTAAACTCATCAGTTAACGATGGTTACCACTGGCCTGGCTTTGAAGATAGACTACAACTGCAATTTTCCAAACTATCCCTCTGTTTCTCCACATAACAATGTGAAATATTTGAACCTAAAAACTACATCATTTTTGTTGATTTTTCTTGGATGATTTCTTTGTGCATATAAACCTATATCTGAAGTAGGATTACTTCAGGACTAATGAAAAAAAAGAACATATTTGAAGGAGAAAACTAAAGTAGTACTTTGAAATATGATATATATTAGAGAAGTTTTTCTCTTCCTTCATTCCACTACTCTTTGCTCTTCATCATCTGTACACTTCTATCATTGGTATACTTCTATCACATGTCATCTATAAACACTGGTTAAACTGTCCTTAAAGGAGATATTTTTCTTTCATTTTTCTCCTCCTTTTCATTTTTACAAACTTAGTACAGTCACCCCAGGAGAAACTAAATACCCATATTTTATGTTCCTGAACCATTGAAATGTATCTATTACATGAGTATTTTGCTATAATCTTTTGATTAGGGATCTGTTTCTCCTGAAAATATGTAATATCAATAAAATAGGGATGTACTGCCTGTCAGCTTGCAGATGATCAATACATATCAAGATAAAACCACTTCTTCCTATTTGTGCCCACATTCGTGAAGACTGCAGTGAAAATGACAGGTGTTCTTGCTTTGCCTGGGAAGCTCACAGTTTGATTATCTTTTTAACCCCAGGTGAGCCTCTTCAAACATCTAAAATTGGTTAACTGCAGATAAAGCCAGACAGAGTGCTGCATTAGTAATTGTGGGAGATATGGGCCTAGAAGATAAAATCTCTATATTCTGGGAGATCACACTGCAGTTGGAGAAAAATGGGAAATGACATCGAGCATGGCTATAGTCATAAGAAGTTTAGACTTGTTTTTCAGTTTTGAGATAGTGAAAGAACAAGAAAGGTTGGGGGGGGTGGAGAAAGACAATAGTTTAAAGACATAGTAAGAAGGTTAAGAATTCACTCTACGGATTAGCATTTTTCCAAATCTAACACTATGAGTTATCTGAAATGGTTGTTAAAACGATGAACTCAATTTCCAGAGATAATATCATTGTCAACAGCACTGTGATTCTTATGTTCAGTCATTAATGAAAACTGTTTTAGATGACAGTCATTGAAAAATACTTTTAACATTTAATTGAGTGATCATTTAAATACCATAAGAAAAACCTTCCTTAAGTGTACAATGCCATGATTTAAATCATGTTAGAGTTGTACAATCATCACCACAATGCAATTTCAGAGTGTTTCCATAACCCCCAAAAGCATCCTTAGTGCTTACTTCATATTCCCACTTCTAAATTCTAGTCAGCTTTTAATTTGTCAGTAAACCTTTGCCTTTTCTAGCAATTTCACACACATGTCATGCAATATGTGAACCTTCATGTGGCTTCTTTCACTTAGCGTGATGTTTTCCAATTCAATTATGATACACAGTTAGTTTGCTAGCACTTCACTCTCTGAATATCTAAAATTTTATCTCTCTCCCAACTAAGGGGCATTTGTGCTGCTTTCATTCACCTTTGATATTAAGTATAATGCTGCTATTAAACAGTTGTAAACAGGCCTTATGCAGACATACTTTTTCATTTCTTTTGAGTAGATGTTCCCTAAAAAGGGAACTTGGGGATGGCCGGTGCAGGGTGCAGCACCGGCAGCTTGACCTGCATCCTCCGCGGCTGCACGCACCAGCTCTGTCCACCTCTGGAGGGCAGGTGGGAGAGAGCTGCAGGGTTCGGTCCATAGGGGCTGTCCCAACTCACGTGCAGGTGATGCGTGGGCCAGTTTGTGCCCACGTCTGCAAGACAAACTTCGATCACAGAAACAGAAGAGGCAAGGAACAGCAAGAAAGACTTTGAAAACAAATGCATCTAAGGCAGGACTCATAAAGAGCAAGGCAAGTTCACAGAGCAATGAACTATGAGAACAAACATGAAAGAACTATGCCTACCACTCATTGGGGAGTCACGACCAAAAACCCAGCACAGAGAGACTGTCAATAAGGAACAGCACACCCCCTTTGCCAGAGGGAGGACGCCTGCAGAATGGTAGTGGTCTAACAGCAAAGCTCCTAAAAAGGAGACTGGGAAACCTACCATCAGCCGATGGCTGTTCCCATCAAGGAGCAGCTCTACCAAAACATAAGACTAGGAGTCAGGTCCCCAAAGCCAAAAACCTGAAACATAATGGGATGAAGCAGCAAAATGAAGCAGAAAACAACAGAAAGAACAGCCACCAAGGAACAAGAAGCATGGATACAAGCCAAAGGCACTCGGAATGGCCAATAAAGGAAAAAAAAAAAAAAACAAAAAAACAAAAAACTAAAGGGCTAAACATGGACAAACAACATAAAGGAAAGTAGGCAAAGAGACCAGAGGGTGGGGTGGGGTAATCCTACGGGGATAAACAATTATGCAATCATGTATTGTACAAAATCCAAAAATAAAAAAGTATTAAATATAAAAAAAAATAAAATGGAATTTATGTTATTTTTAAAAAACTGCCAAAATGGCTTTGAAGCTGACTGCAAGATATTACCTGCCAATTAGCAATTTGTGAAAATTCTAGCCTTTCTAGAACATCATTGTGGGGGCAGTCATCCAGACATGACACCAATGGTAATGGACGCACCTCAATCTGGATATGTTCTTTATTGGTTCTAGCAGTTACAGATACAGCAGGCAGTAGAGCCCCCCAAATCAAGTCCCACAGGAATTTTCACATTCTTTTTTTGGGTTCTCTCTTTTATGTCCCATTTGTGCTCTCTCTCATGCTCTCCCCTGAGGGTGACCCCAGCCCTTGCCTTTTCCTCCCAGATCCAGGTAAAGCCACTCACACATTCCCACACACATTGGACCCAGGCACCTAAAATCCTGGAGGAGGCATTACCACAGGTGTTGGTCATAGAAGTTGTTGGAGGAAAAAGCATGACCAACTCATTTACCCTACAATCACTAACTTTTGGTTTTGGCTGTTGTTGTTTATTATAAACATTCTTCTGGTATGAGCTGTAAACTTATCTTATTTAATTTAGAATTCCTAGTGACTAATGAAGCCAGGTGAATTTAAAATGTGCTTATTGACATATTTGTAATCACCGGTGATTGCAAAATGTTGCCCATTAAAAAAAAAGTTTCAGTATCTTATTTTTTCCAATTTTATTGAGATAAACTTGTCATCAAACTGTAAATTTAAGATGTACAACATGATGGTTTGTTACATGCATACAAAAAGTTACTTAACAGTTCTATCACTTCAACTAATTACCATTTCTTTCTTGTGGTGAGAACACCTAAGACACTCTCTTTGCAACTTCCAAGTGTGTTAATACAGTATTAATTACACTCACTAAATAATACATTAGAGCCCTGGATACCATTCATCTTAAAACGAAAAGCTTACATTTGACCAACATCTCCCTAATTATATGCCCACCTTCTTAATTATTTGTAGTAGCACTTTGCAGTTTTCAATGTGCAAGCCTTGCAGGTATTTTATTGTATATTTAAAAACTTATTTTAATGATATTGTGGATGAGTTTGCTTTCTTAGCTTCATTTTCAGTTATTGTGTAAAAATAGTCATTTCTTTTTTTGTATATTCACCTTTTATCCTGACCTTGATAGAATAATTTATTGGTCTTAGCATATTTTTTTTTTCATTTTGTGGACACAGACATTCTAAGAAGGGACTAGCATAGTCAGATTTGCATTTTAAAATAGATAATTTTGCAGCTGTGAGGAGGATGTATTTAAAGGAGGAAATGCTAGAGGAAAGGAAATTATTTTTCACCACTTTTGAACAGTTACTGACATCCACAATGCTAGCAGGAATATAGAACAAGTCTAGGAGCATACCAGAAAATAAATTCTGAAAGATAATTGCATATATTTTTTTCATAGAAATAGGCATGTTTATTTAAAGAAAATAGCTTTAATCTATTGATTCAATTAATTATGCTTACTGTATTCATTAAAGTTCATGGACTTTCGTTGCCAGTAATTAAACACTGTGTAAAAATGAGACCAGCTCTGTTGAAAGGGGGAAAAAAATCTAAACCTCTTTAAAAATTATTTAGGTTATTTTATGACCTTGTACAACAACAAAGGTAGTGAAGAAATGAGAATTTGTGGCCAAGAAAAGTTAGGTCTCAGACATTTAGGTCTACCTTTTTCTTAGTTCTAGAGAAGCTGGTTCTGCATAGTTTGCAATTTCATTGGTCTAGAGAAAGTCAAAGTCAGGTGCTATAGGGGAAATAAGTTAGGGTTTTTTTTCCTCCATTAGCCTGTAAAATCAGCACCTGGGGTATTGCATCTCCCCTATGATTGTGCAGTCCAGTAGGTATACATGTGTGTAATTATGCATACCTGGGCTGAAGAGAGAGGTGATAAAGAGGCATAGATGGAGCCAACTGGAAGCATGAGAGAGATAGAGAAAGCAGGAGAGAATGCCAGAGAAAGAGGCTAAAGAAAGAGTGTGAAGATTTCTGGGGTCTGGGGGCATGGCTGCGTCCCACCCGCCCTGGTCCTGGGCTGTCCTGCCTGGTGTACCTGTGTAACTGCTAGAATCAATAAAAAAAAACCTACACAGACTGGTGAGTCTGATGCTTACGGTACAGTTGGTGACAAGGATGGTTACAGGACTGGTCCTAAGAAGATAAAGTCCTGATGTCTTCTCTTCATTTAGAGTTGAGGTTCTGATAAACTATATTCTAGAAGCAGTAAACCCTAGATGATGGATATTCCCAGGAAAGAGCTGGGTAGAGTTGTGACTTTTTTCCTCAGTCATCTGATCAAAACAAAATTTTCCTCTGGGAAAAAAGTGTATGATCCGAGAACTAAACTGACTTCTACTAATAATGTTACTAATAAAAATGACTGGCACCAATCAGAAAAAACTATAGAAAACAACAGAAACAAATCATAGGAGTTTCAGATGTTGAATTTGCTTGAAAGGCTTGAATTAAGTAAGATTGTAAATTTTCATGTTAGCTTGAAAATTAATAAAGAAGTCAAAGCAAATGGAAATCATAGAGTTGAAATGGACAATTAATAAAGCAAAGAAATAAAATGGGTTCAGTTGCCAAATGGGTACAGTAGTTAGCAAACAATGAGGTAATTACAAAAAAACACTCAGTGAGCTGTTTCCATATCTTGGTAATTTTAAATAGTGCTCAATATATATGTACCTACAGGTGTCCTGATGGATTAGTGTTTTTGTATGCTTCGGGTAGCTTTCCAGTAGTGGGATTGCTGGGTCGAATGGCAGTTCTACTTTCAATTGTTTGAAAGTCTTCCACACAGCCTTCCATATTGGCTGGACCAGTTTGCACTCACACCAGCAGTGTAAGAGTGTTTCTTTTTTCTCCACAAGAGAGGGGAAGGAGGGGGGTGCAACAGGGGAGGGGGAGGGCTCAAAATATTGAGATCCTTCGCAGGTGATAAGATGATAGAAGAACCTCTGGGCTGAAAATGATGCAATATATATGTATACATACACATTTATATAGACATTATATAAATATATGTGTATATATATAAATATATATATATACACACATGTGCAATCAATAGAAATAAGCTAAAAAAAACTCTTGGTGAATCATGAAGGGACAAAGGGGTATGGAAGCTGCATAGATGATAAACAGAAAGAATGAGTAAATGGTGATATTCCATACTGAGAAAGTGATACTCAGTATGGAAGTGATATTCCATAATGAGAGGGAAAACAGAATATCATAGAAGCAACATTTAATTTTTTTTAAATTTTATTGAGATATTGGCTTAAAATACTGTATGTCATTCAGAGGTATAAGAATACACTTCTTCAGAGGTATGTCTAAACATCACACCACCACCAAGGCACTCAGTTCTACATCACATTCCATTAGGTCCCTTCACACTTGCTCTCCACCCCCTCCCCAGTATTCTTACTTATACAAACAGATTTCTACAAAAGAAATATTTTCTTAAATAAGTACATTTCCCCGAACTAAAAAAAAGCTAACATTAAATTATGTCAATCCCTATGAACACAAAGCAGGAAAATAATAAAAATACACTTTAAACACATCAACATGAAACTTCTTTTAAAAAATTCTTTTAAACTATCAAGAAAATAGCCGGGCACGGTGGCTCATGCTTGTAAGCTTCAGCCTATGAAGCGGCCGGGGCTTAGGGATCGCCGTTCGAGTCCCTCCTGGGGCCGGTAGCGAGACCTAGTCCCCAAAAAAATAGCTGGGCGTGGTGGCGCACGCCAGTCATCCCAGCTACCTGGGAAGCTGAGGCTGGGGATTGCTTGAGTCTGTGGTACCCCGGGCAACGAGAGCCTGCGGTTCCACAGGCAAAAATAGCAAGACCTAGTCTCAAAAAATAAAATAAAATAAAATAAACTATCAAGAAAATAAAAGAAAAAGGACAATAGACCCTCATAGAGACAACAATGAAATTAACTTCCTTCCTTCCTTCCTTCCTTCCTTCCTCCCTTTCTTTTCTTTTTTTTTTTTTTTTTTGACTAGGTCTCGCTATTTTTGCACATAGAAACGCAAGATCACATTGCCCAGGGTACCACAGACTCAAGCAGTCCCCAACCTCAGCTTCCCAGGTAGTTGGGATTACAGGCACGCACCACCACGCCGAGCTATTTTTTGGGGACTATGTGTCCCCAGCGGGACTTGAACTGCGATCCCTGGCCCCAGCTGTGACTTCCTAGGCTGCCACCTACAGGTATGCTCCACCATGCCCAGCCTCTGAACTCTCTTAATGAAGGTCAGAATAAAATGATATGTGAGGAGTGCCAAAACAAAATGACCACTAACCTAAGATGGTATGTTTAATGAAACATCCTTCAAAAAAGAAACTTTCAGAAAGTCTTAAACTGAGAAAATTAGTCATCTGAAAACCTACAGTGTGTAAACACTGTACACTATTCTTCAGGTAGAAGGAAAATAAACTCAAATGATATATTCAAGATCCAGAAAGAATGCTTAGTAACACAAATTGTAAATGTGTGAATATATCTTAAGGAATATGAAACCCATATGAAACTACAAAGTTATGAAACAGAAAAGTTATAATCACTGTGGAGGACATTAAAATTTGTGATTTTATAGATCATAGAATTGCAACATAAAACTTCAGATTTTAAATTCTAAAAATAAAGGTGTGTATTTAAAAGAAAAATTAAATTTACCTAACAGCATTTCTAATTGCATATCTAATTGCATCACATATATAGGGATATGAGGTCAAAATAAGACTATGTTAAAATTGCACTTAGGTATGCTGAGGGTACATGTTGCAATTTATATGCTATTAAAAGAAAAGTAAACAGAGAATAAAACTAGCAGTGTAAAAGATGAAAATTGATGATATAAAAACATTTTCAATCAATTCAAAAGGAAGCATAAGAAATTAATAAAAGGAAGGCAAAACAGGGAAACAGAAAATCCTTAGGAAGATAATTCTTAGGTAGATTAAAGTGAAAATATGTAGGTGATTGGAGTAACATAAAGATGACAAATCAAAAGAGAAAGATTGTTAGATTGTAGAAAAATAAAATCAAGAAAACTATTGACTACTTATGGAAAATACATATACTGACGCAAACACTTGGGCAATAAGAAGGTAATAAGAGATACATAGTACAAACCTGAGCAAGAAATAAAGCCTCCGTATACTTTCAAAATCAAAGAATGTATGTGGAAATGCTTGTCTAGGAATGAAAGTAGCCTGTCATAGGGAAGGTTCAATTGGTCTAGAAGATATAGAATTGACAGAGTTGAATACGACCGATAACATTTTTTTAACCTATGCTACAATTAATAGAGCTGCAAGAATAAACAGAAAAGTTATAATCATTGTGGAGAAAATTAAAATTTGTGATTTTATAGATCATAGAATTGCAACATAAAACTCCTGATTTTAAACTGTAAAACTAAAGGTGTGTATTTAAAAGAAAAATTAAATTTACCTAACAGCATTTCTAAAACCATCTAATTTTAGAAGTCAAATGTTTTCTGCTAAAGAGATACTAATCTATGCTTCTTCTATCTCAAGAAATAGCAATTTCAATGACCAGAGACTATTTTGTATATGTGGGTATAGTTAAAAGGACCATATATTGATGACAGACATTACCCTGTAGAAATTTTTTAAAACACGTTTTTATAAGTATTGGTAAACAATGTTTCTGATTGTGTTTCTGATAAAGGAAATTAAGTTTACAATTATTTGGAGTGGATTTATCTTTTTTACACTAGAAGTAGATATTTAGGTAAGATCTTTATGATAAATAACTTTCAAATTAGCATCTTTTTAAACAGTAAGTAAATGATCTAAGTCATCAAAACATGTGTGTATATTGTAAATTTTCACCAAGATAAGTAAGAAACTGAGTCACAAGATTACACATATTAATTGAAGTAGATTACCCTAAAATTGGGCATAAGAAGAGATTAGAAAATGGAAATGGAAGTCAAAAGCACCTGGATTAATATCCCTTAATTATTCCTTCAAAACAAATTATTTACATTCAAATCCCGCATGTGCTGATTTGTAAAACACTCAAAATGTCACCACCTCTTGATATAAAATCCACATCATTCTAGCAATGAATTATAGAAATGGTTCCTGATAATATAGTCTTTCCACTTCACTCTAGATATGACTTTCAGGCAAAGCATCAACATCAGTCCCTTGAACACTATGATTCTAGTTTTAAAAACACCTTAGCCATCAACTCTATGAATAATTTTTTCTTGCATTAGCAAGAACCTTAATAGATGCTATGAATTTCTGCATGATTTTATGACTTGCCAAATAAACATAGACTAGATACCATGAAAACGTGTTCAACAAGCAAAACAATGAGTTTTGTTTTCATGTCATTATTTAATATTTTTGAATAATCAGTGAAATGCCAGATACAATTGTAGGCAGAACATACAGCTGTGATCCATTAGAAAAGTGTTTCCCCACTTCATAAAACAGAGTCTAGTGGAAGGGGAAAGAACGGTATTGTGTTAGGCAGCTGTAAGTGTTATTGAGAAAAGCAGAGAATGTGGTTGGGAGTAGTATTTAAAACTGATCACCACTCCTCCCTTCTTGCAATTCTTGATCTCCTCCTTTGATCTTCAGAGCATATACTCTTCTAATTTACTTTCCTTATCTCCTTTACCTTATAAATAGATTATTAGGTAAGCTTATTTCTTCTTCAAGTAAAAGGATATTATCATTTTTTCAATAAGGCAATAAATAAGGCCTGGACTCACCGGGAAGGTGATATATGAGAAGGAACAAAGGAAGTCACATGGTTGTTTGGGAACAATTTTGCCAGGGGTAGGAAAAGCTCAGTAAAGTTCCTAAAGCATCTGCATATCAGCATGGATCCACAAAATACTAGGAGGCAGGAGTAGAGTGAGGGAATTAGAAAACAGAAGAAGACAGATAAAGAGGGGGGGGGTGAGATGTTAGACTTTCAGATCAATTTAAAGGGCTGGGTATTTCTGTTGAAATGGAAGGGCATTTCAAAGAGTTAAGTAGATGTGAGACAAATCTGGCTTCTATTTTATAAAAATTACAATCTCTCTGGCTGATCTTTTGGCAATAGACTAATGAGGTACAATGACACACAGAGTAATCAGAAAAACCCTGTCTATTCTAGGTGAGAAATGTTGACACTGATTAGATTGCGTTCAATACTACATATACTTTGACAATAAAATTGAGAAGCTTTACTGCTAGATTGAATGCAGTAGTAAAATAATTAAGCCAACAGACCATTGGCATAGTTATTAATTAAGATACAGAAGACTGAGTAAAGATCACAAATGAACTCAGTTTTGAAGAAGGTTTCTTCATTTGACAGTAAGAGTTTGAGAAATGGAAAAATGTCTGAATTGAAATGAACATTCCAGAGTCATCAACATTTAGAGTGAGGAAAAGGAAGAAACCAAAAACGATGTCAATAGAGAGGAAAAGAAGAAAAAAGGTACTGAATGTGAGTCTGGAGAAATCAAGCATTAATAATGATTAGGAGGTATGTTTGTGGGGGAAGTCAATAATAAAGACAGAGAAAGGGCCAATGACATAGGATGAATCCAAGCAACAGAGCTATCCTAGGGCCTAGAGCTATCCTAGAGGAAGAAAAGCATTTTAAGAGAGAGGTAGAAATTCAGAGGAATGCTGTGTCTAATACTGCTGATAAGTAGGAAGAGAGACTGAAAATTGGTCCTTGCATTTAGCAATATGGAGGTCATAGATAATGTTTCCAAGAGTAACATAGAGACCGTTGGTGGTATAAATGCCTGATTGAAGTGGATTCAAGAGAAAATGAGGGAAAAGAAATTAGAAAAACAATATAAGCAATAACATTTTCTATGGAGAAAGAAATAAATGGAGTGGGAGTTTAAAAGAATGGGAGTTTTGTTTGATTTACTTTTAAGGTGGGAGAAATAGAAAAAATAATACTGTTAATTATAATCTGCTACAAAATATATTGATGATTCAGGAAAAAAGGAGATAATTTTTTTCTTGAATAACAAGAGATTGAGTCTTCAACATAAGGAAGATCAAAGATTTCCAGAAACACAGACAGTTCTTAACAGCAGAGGATAAAGGATACTGAAAAAGTCTTGGATGTAAGACCTGAAACCATAAAATACAGAGAGGAAAACATTGGCAAAACCATCCATGATTACACTTCAGAAATCCATTTCTGAACACATCTACAGCTGGTAAAAAAAAAAAAAAAAAAAAGAAGGAAAGCATAAACAGCTGGGACTAAACTAAAAACTAAAAGGCTTCTGTACAGCAAAAGAGACAATAAACAAAACAAAAAGAAACCCAAATGAATGGGAGAAAATGTGTGCCTTCCTTACAAGTGATAAGGGTCTAATAACAAAGATACACAAAGAACTCACACAAAATAACAAAAACAAAGCAAAAAAACCCAGTTAAAAATGGGGAAAATAAAAAGACACTTCTCCAAAGAGGAAATACAGATGACCAAAAGGCATATGAAAGTATGCTCCACATCACTAATAATCAGGGAAATGCATATCAAAATCACATTGAGATACCATCTTACACCAGTAAGAATGGCCCATATTAAAAAATGAAACAAACAAAAAACTGGCAACAACAAGTATTGGCACAGATGTGGCATAAAAGGAACACTCTTACACTACTTGTAGGAGTGCAATCTGATCCAGCTACTATGGAAGACTGTGTGGAAGACCTTCAAATAATTGAAAGTAGAACTAAAATTCACCCCAGCAAACCCACTATGGGGAATCTACCCAAAAGACACAAAAAACACTCATTCATAAGGATTCCATTTCTCTCATGTTTTTGGCACCACTATTTACAACAGCCAAGATATGGAAACAACCCAAATGCCCCAAAAATGGACAAAAAAGATGTGGTATATGTACACAATGGAATATTATGCATCAATCAAAGAAGACAAACATGACATTTGCAACAACATGGATGGAGCTAGGAAGAATCATCTTAGTGGAAACAAGTCAGAAAGAAAAATAGAAATATGGGATGGTTTCACTGATTTGAGGGATATAGGAAAAACAAAGGAATGCTTAAGAAAAAATGAAAACTGCCAACAGAACTAAAGCATAGAACAAGAGAGGGAAATGAGGGGGAGAATATAGGGTACAGGGGAGGGCACAAAAAACTAAGATGGTGCATGGATGGTAAGGTGATGGGAGAGCAACAAGGTAGACAATGATACTATATATATATGTATATACATATGTATGTATATATATGTATATATATACACACACATACATACATAAATAATTGCATTTAGATATACAAGTACAAACAATAAAAAGTAAAAAAAAAAAGATAATGAAGTAACCAGAAATAATGGTCAGTTTCAAAGAATTTGCAAGCAAATGTGATATTCAGTAATTAGGTATTGCCTTCTTATTGCCACAGTGTATTACTAGAAGTCATAATATGCAAACATCTTAAGATAAAACTAGACACAGATCACAACCAAATACTGCAAACATGTAACTAACACAGAATAGTCCCTTAAATATTTATAGAGAAAGAATAACTGCTAATGAAAAAAGCTAATGAAAAAAGCTAATGAAAAAAGGTGTATGCCCTTTGTAATCATCTAAAAGTAGTAAAAGCATAGAGCATATTAGAGATAAATAGAATTTTTCTTTTTTTATGTAAGTATAGCCCTCAGAAGTTCTGTGATTTTCCAGTGTCTTGACATTTAAAAAATTGATACTGAAACCCACGTATTATAAATCCTGGTAAAATACATTTCTATGCAAAGCATAATCTCTTGATTATAAAGATTTAATGGAATATAAACTATGTGCAATAACTAAAAAGGCAAACTCAAAAGTTGGAAAGCTAGGATTCTGAATAGTTGTATCTCATGTAATTACACTGACTAATAATTGTTTCTTTGATTAATAATAAGTTGTTTGCCTAATTATATCTAGAGGAGTCATAAAAAATCCTTTTAGTGACTCATGTCTTCTGAAGGTTTCTAGGAAGGTTAAATATTTCTTTAAAATGACATGAAAACAGTTGAGATGAAGGAAACAGCCTGGAGTAAAATGGAAGTAAATCATTAGGAATCCTGGTAATTTACACAGGGTCATGGTATCATTCACAAAGTATGTGATAGTGCTCAAATTACTTAACCTCTCCTTGCCTTGGAATTATTATCTCTAGAACTAGAAGAATAATAATGATGATGATAATTGGAATGATTTGAGAATTAACTGAGATGATGAATCTAACCAGCTAAATGTATGAGCTTGATTCAAAAAACCATCATTATTATATTTCTTCTGATTCCCTCAGGAGAAGTGGTGAACCCCAAATGAAATTTCACACAGGTAGCTTAGTTTTTCTGCTCTTGACAAGAAGACAAACTATTTGTCCTTTCATTTTATTACTAAGATCTCTGCTGATCCCATGGTTCTACGACTATGCAATAAAGCCCTCAGTGCCTATCCAACCAAAGGCTCCCCCCAGTCCCTCAGTAGTTAGCTCAGGCTTGTTTCGAGTGTGGAAATTTGCCTTGGAGGACGCGACAAGGTGGTCCTTCTTGAATAGTTCCCACTCTCAGGAACAGTGTCTCACTCCTCCAGAATCAGAGTAGGGAAGATATAATTGAAAAGTATCACAATGGTGTGGGGGGGGGGATAGAGTTGTCACACATGGACAGCAAATGGACAATCTTCTGCTCCCACCATGTATTGGTGGTTTTCTTAGAGAATCCGCTCTTTCTCTGAAATGTTTTGGTCTCCCCTCATCTTATTTGACTTGCTCTAAATCTCTTCTCTGGAATCAGTTCCCCAGTTGGTCACCAATCAGAAACCTGGGTTTCTGAGAGTTCATTTACATAAAATAAGCCTAGCTAAGCTAATCTTTTGAGGCAGTTTTTTTTTTTTTTAAGTCACCAATATCTACCTCAACCCTAAAGGATTTACACTTTTCTCTATAAGCATATCTTTAATTTACCAGAGATAGGATATCTGCAGCTACAGATTCTGTTTTTTAGACTTCATGGTCTATAAACTTAGTCTCTGGAAAAAACATATCAAGATTTTTCAATATTTTCCTTATAGTTCCTCTCACTTCTCTATATTGAGTAAGAGTCTCCATCCCTCATACATGGAGTAGAAGATTTTACATGACACACCAACAACTCTATGAAAACAGTTCTAATTTCAACCCGAGTAACATCATAAAGTGGCGTTCAAGGATGACCTAAAACAGTTGGACTATATCTTAGCATCTTGTGCAAATGAAGCTTTAGATTTCACCTATTTTAGTCTCCCTTCAAAAAGAAAAACTTCATCTGATATCTGAATGCTCCAATGAAATATTGCCTGGCAAAGTGAAAGTGTCCAGAAATATTAGCTATTATGCTATCTCTCTCTCTCTCTCTCTCTCTCTCTCTCTCTCATTATATCTCTCTCTAGCTACTCATTAAGGAGCTGACCACAGAAAACTATTGGGAGGAAAGGTCAAAAAATTTAAGAATCAAGGAAGTGTGATGTCAGAAAAATTAAGAGGTTGTATGTGTGGGATGTGGGTGTAAGGGAAGGTTGTTTTGACACATTGTCAATTTTTGTGGTGAATTTGAAAACAATATACTATGACGTTTGTCAAAGACATCATTTTGAGCAGGTAGTTAGGGGAAACCAGAACATAGCTGCATAAGGAGTGAATGGAAGATAGAGAAATTGAGACAAAGACATGTTATTTTATTTTTAAGGAGTACATTTGTACATATCACAAATAACCCAGGGGAGAGAGAGAGAGAGAGAGAGAGAGAGAGAGAGAGAGAGAGAGAGAGAGCAATCAAAGATACTAGCATTAGAGAAAAAAATTAATGGAAGAGATGATGAGTGAAAGGATCAAGGATATAGGTGGAAATATCAGTTAAATAGGAAGATCAACACTTAATATTAGAGAACTTATGTAACTAAAGTTGAATAGGGATGTGTAAGTGTGGTGGGGTATGTGGAAATAAATGAGTATTGAGTAACAACTTGACTACCAACCTAGAAAAACAATGTGAAGAATTAAAGGCATGGAATTCTCAGGATAAAATCATATCATATCTTATCACAGAAATGCCAGGGGTCATTAAAAGTAAATTAGATCACTAGATATGCAAAAAATACATCTCGATTTGTGGCATATATGGGTATGATTTTAAGAGACTGGTGATGATAGAAGTCAGATTATCAGAGATAAAATATGAAAGAGATAGAAATAATTAAAATAATGATAAAAATTGCAAGTGAATACTATTTCATTTTGACATGAAATAAATTACCTACTGTAAAAAATAACACATTAAGAACATATACCAAGAGGTAACATAAGATTGCACCTTTCTGTTCTATAGATACAGGGATAAAACAATTAAGATGGTAATACTGTGTTTCAATGAAAAGGAAACGGTTTATCTGAATGTTTTCTCAGAATGATTGGAAGAGCTATTGTTTGACTTGATCAAGTCTGTCCATTAAGGAAGAAGAGAATTTGGAAAAAACATCTAAAATGTCTTGTTAAGAATTCTTTTTTAAAGGGGGAAATCATTGGGTTTCCAAAATTTGATAAAGATTACAGATAAGGATTTTTAATGCTTCCAATTTGTGCTAGTGTTCATTACTACCCAGTAAAACAGGACAGTTAAGGTTGGCTAGGGAAAATGATGATAATATCTATGGTAATGATAACAACATCAATAACTGCATTTAACATTTATTGAGCATGTACTATCTGTGAGGTATTGAATTGATCATTTGACATGCTCCAGCTCATTTATTTCTCATAATGATCCTATGAAGCAGACTCTATTATGATTCAAATTAACTACTTTGACCATGATTATTGAGCTTGTAAGTAGCAAGCAAGAAAGATACTGAGGTAATCTGTCTCTGGAATAAAAGTGACTTCTGTCACTCATTGCAAATTTTATTTAAATATTTGCAACTTCTCCACAAGAAGTCTCTGTAATTCAGCTCCTCTTTAGAGTATCTATCAGTTTATCCTGAATAATGACGAATACCATCTAACATTTGTTTAGAGTACACACACATGTCCTTTCAACCATTCCTAAGACAGATGTCACTGCCTCCTTCCAATTAAGAAAATTTCAAAGAAGTCTAGTATTACCAATGATCTTGCCAATATGTGTGTGGGGGGGGATTAAAATTCAGGTCTTCTGAATTAAATCTAAAATCCTTTCTGAACAGTTTTCACAATTAAGGTAACATTGGTTTACACTGTAGTGATTCAAAGAGAGAGGATTACATATCCTAAATGTCACCATAGCAACCTACCACCACATCCACCACACCATAGCAACCTACCACAAAACCCATAGTCCTCCACCGAAGAGCATTGTGCCCTCTCTCCCCATTTTATTTCTCCCTACCCCTCCACACTTTGTAGCCTGAATCCCACATATTTCTAGGGTTTGCTATATATTTGGTTTTGTCTGCTATAGATTCCATATATCTGTGATACCATTCACTATTTGTCTTTCTCCTAATTTATCTCCTAGCTTATCAGTTCAACGTTAGTCATTGTCCTTTCTTTCTCAATATTTTTATAATTCTATTGTCTCTTTTTAATACAATAGAAACAAGTTTCGAATGTCATAATCCTATTAAAATTCTCCACACCTTGCTTGATCTATTATATTATAACAATAAGCTTTCCCCTAACATAATAATGACCCAACTGACTCCTTCAGCTTATATTTGTGATAGCTCAATTACACTAATGGTCCCTGTGCTTTGACTTTTCCTGAAACTTTATCATTTAATTTTGTGTTGCTTTCCACTCTGCATCTGGCTTGATCAAGGGATATTATTAAAGCAAACAAAAAACATTTACTTGTTTCTGCTTTGCTCTTACTCATGTGCCATGACCATCAAAACCTGCCTGCTGGAGGATTAGACAACATACACAGAACTGAGAGGCCCATTCGTAGACCAAAGTACCTCTTAGATCAGACAATGGCCAGTTAACTTGTGACTGACTGAGTCAGCCTTCAATTAAGTATTGCCAATCAGCCAAAGTCTAGATCAGCAGAATTGCGTAAATTCATAATTTTGTACTACCTTGATGTATTATATTTTTTTGTTACAAAGCTTTATCTTGGCCATAGATAATACATGTGATTATGTATTATCCTAAATCAAAATGGAATATCATCTCCCCACATTATTTCCTTATTCTGTTGCAACTTCACTCAAAATGCTACTAGTCATCCTATCTGTATCAAACACGTATCCTTAGTTTCCACCACCCATGTAAACAAATAATGCTTCAACTGCCAGGATATAAAACTTAATGTCTACCCTACAGCCCTTCACAAACAAATCTGTTGTTTTTATTTACTTCCCAGTGAGTCACCTTTTTTTTTTTTTTTCAAGCAGGAATAGATCTGTCTCCTTTCTACAAATTTGGGCCACTGAGCCTCTATTGGAATGAACAGCATAGGCTGGCTTTCATTCCCTCTTTCATATCCCTGAGGAAGGTCTTATCTGTACATCTCTGCTGTCCTACATGGAATACCCTTGCGTTGGTTACCATATTTTCTTAAAAATATCTCTCTAATATTACTTTTCACATGAGAATTTCTGAGTTAATCACATGTCAATACTATGGTTCAAATATTTGCAGTATTTTTATAATCTTCTGGTATGATTTTCATTTGGGTTCCACTTATAACTTTTTTCCAAATAACTCTATTCTTTAAGTTTTCTGGAAAGCATAAGTGTTCTTTTTTTAATCCCCTCTACAAACATAGGTAACAATTTGAAAATGTACACAAGACATATGTATATGCTAAATAAGATTCTGAAAGGAACTTTAAATTTTAATAAATAACCCTTTGCAATGAAAATCTAACTACACTTACCTTCCTTTCAAATCCTCTTAATAAGCATATTAATATTTAAAAAATATATGTGCTATTTCCAAGTTGTTAAAGATTGTTTATTTTGTCAATATTTCTAAAAATTGTTCTAATGCCTACTAACATTATCCAAAACTAAATATAAATTATCATGTATGTATGTCTATTTATTTATTTATTTATATGTCTATGTATTTATTATATCACTTATATATATATAGTTTATCATTTGCATTCTCTATAAAACAAATGAAAGCATTTCTGTAGCTAAAACTTTATAAATGAATTTATTATTTTATTTAATCATCACAAACTACTCTGTGAGATATTAGCATTAACAGATCAACAGGTTGATAATCTATGGTATGAAATGTCATATAAAAACCAGATCTTCCTATTTCACGTTTGTTGTTTTCCATTTTTCTACATCAAAGCACATAGGAATTTAGTTCTGTTTCTACTTAAAAGTCCTCACTATGGATCGGTATTCTGCTGGTCCAGTAGATTGTAGATGATTAAGATATGCAATTATTCTCAAAGAACATGTAGTTCAGGTTGGGAAATGTGATAAGCAGTACATTTAATAACAATGATCAATAATAAGGGGGAGAAACACAAATGGAAGGGATTGAGGAGTTCACAGAAGGCTTCTGAGAAGACATAAGGTCTTTTCTGGAATGAGCATGTACAAGACAAAGACATTGAAGGGGAACATCAGCAGCATTGAAGATGAATGTGCTTGAAAGAAAGACTGTAATAGCATGAAATTTGTCAGGATATTTCAAGGAGAACAGAATTAGTTCAGCAAACCACGTGATACATTTAGAAAGATGGACGTATTAGAAGAAGATTAGGGTAAGATGTCAACAAACAGAAAAAAAAACAGAAAGATTTGAAAATCATTTAATAGATAAAAATAGATTGTGCCATTAGAGACTGAATTTATAGATGAGAGAAAAGGCATTATTCATGAGAATTCTTGTGTCTAGATTAGGCTTTATCCCAGATTTGGGTACAACCTGAAGCTAGAGGGTGACCAAGTATGGAACATCAAATCCAAATGTTTTGCAGGAAATTAAAATGAACCTGCACTTTAAAAAGAGAAAACTGAGTATGTAGCTTAGAAAGGTCAGACTGGGGATGTAGAGTGATATGCAATTACCTGTACACTTGAAACACATTTACACCAATTAAATAAAGAAAAACTATATACTACTGCTACAAAAGTATTTACATGACTAGACTTGCTAAATCATGCTGCATTTGTTCATAAAGAGAAAATAGGAAAGTAAGCAAAGCAAAGCATCAAATCACCAATACCTGAAACCTTTACAGAGATAGCTTAGAACTTAATAAAGATGACGCTGCTTTAAATTCTAGCTCAAATTATCTAAAATAACTTTCATTCTCATGACATGGCTATAGTTTTCAATTATGAAAGCTTTACTGCTGTTTCAAAACTCATGATCATCATTTTTTTTTCCTTCCAAGTAAATGTCAAATGTAGGGCTACCAAACAGTGCAGGTATTTTACTTACAAAATACTCAAATAGAATCACAGATATCAATTAAGGAAGAACATTTCTCTATTACTAGCAGAAGATTCATCATTCAGAGTAGTTTTCCTTTTTAAAAAAATGTCAAAAACATTGCTGTCTTCAATGGACATGGATTCTTATGGGTACCTGAATGTTTGTCAAAGTAAAACACTAGTTAATTTTGAAAAAAGTGGGTCAAGTTATTTGCAAAATAATTGAAACTATATCCATCTAAAAGGACAGGTGCAAAATCCCTAATCTAGAATTCCAAAACTCTATACTCTGAAAATAACATCTTAGTTTGTAAGACTGTAACAAATTTGATTGGTGATTAAGCCAGATCTGTACTAACATGAGACGCTTTGAATTTTTACTTTTTCCATGCATTAGGAACATCCATAACATTCTCCTTAGACATATGAAAGCATATAATTATGTGATGCTGCCCAGAATCCATGAGAAGATGTACTCTATAATATATATTACACATACACAGAGTACGGGAAAACTCTGAAGTCCAAAATACAGATGGCCTCAAAGGGGCTTTTAAAAAAGATTGTACATTAGTGTAACTGAAATTTCAAACTTAAAATTTTATATAGCATTATAATCTATATAGTCAATACAACTGAATAACTAGAATTAAAATATTTATATCTTTATACCTTTAAGGAATAGCTTATCTACATAATGTTTATATATTGAAGCTATTTTAATTTGCCTCCTTTCCCCCCAAAAAATATGTTCTTTTAGTACTTTAAGACATTTTTAAGACATTATGTTCTTATGAAATGGTTATCTATTTTTTCTATATAGAGAAAAAATTAAATCCAAACAATTCTTAGATCATTTTTATAAGCTTAGGATCCAAACTGACAGCATCAGGCTTGACTAAAGTAGTAAAAGATATATGTGGAAGAATTGATAGATTCATTGTACTTTAATACTCAGCAATAAAAAGTAAACTTCCAAGAAAAGTGTGGGGAAATGGGCACACATACAGCATTTATGCAACCAAATTATAAACTTCAGTTGATTGCTTTCCAGGGAAACACTAAAAGATTGTTGAACTTCCCCAGAAATATAATCCTAGGCTTATTTAGAGAACCATTCTATTCGGAATGATTGCCCTGTTCTAAGCTCATCAGAGAAGTTAGTATAGTGTGATCGTTGTATATTCACTGGTGTATAATGTGAAATGGTGTAATTGATCCCAGAACCATACTTTCACAACATTAACCAACACAAATAACTCAAGAGGAGAGTGAGAACAATGGTGATAATTCTAAAAACAAGTAATGAACAATTGCAAAGACTGGAATGTCTAACTTAAAATACTAGGTGAAGATGTGACAGATGTCTTTAAAATGAATCAAGGCATTCAGTGTGATTAGAAAAACAAAAGTACCAACAGAAGAGAGTTATTTAAAATATTATTGAATCATAACACAAGACAAATGAACTAAAAATGAACAAGTCCAGGTAAATAGTTATCCACATTGGGTTATGATTACTAAGGGGGTATGAAAATGTTTCTAGGTGGTTTTTCCATTCTGAGAGTCATAAATATCTCAACTTCACATTACAAGTTAATGTACACTTGTCTTAGAATTGTATCAATTTTGTTTAATTTCATATCTTAGTTGAAAATTTTACTGTAAGATAACTTCATGGAGAGGTATAAACTTTTAGCATTTGCTATATTGTCTTTACAGCAAAAGAACAATCAAATTTGAATTTAAAAGAAAAATACAGCGCATTGGGGGTTATTATTAAAAAATCTCATTCATATTCAATATTCTTTAGTATACATGAAATCTACAACTATACTGTCTTTTTATAAGAAAACTGACTCTCACTATAAACTTTATAAATAAATAAGTAGATGATTCCTTAAATGTTATACTATTTTTCTACAAAATAGTATGCTTAATAAAAATATATTTAAAAGCAACTAGGCAATTTTGAGTTTAAGAGATAAGCTGAACCTTTGCCTTTTCTTTCAATTTCCAAACTTTTTTATAGAAAAACTGGTTGAGATGCTTTTGAGGAAAAAGAAGACAGTAATATGTCAAAAACACTGAGACTTTTTAATAGGTGTAAGGAATTTTTTAAGTAAAAAAAGTTATAAACCTAGATAGATTTCCAAACTTCATTTCTAAAGACAGTTCACAGAACTGAAAATGGAAAACACATATTTCCAAGTACTACAATATTATTTAGAAAACTAAAAAAGCAAACTCTATTTCCACATTCTAGGGAATAAAATCTGAGCAGTTCACCTTTTACCTTCACCAAAAGACACAGATACCATTTTTTTCTTTTTCTTTTTTTTTTCTTTTCTTTTTTTTTTTTAAGACAAATTCTCGCTATTTTTGTCCATGGAACTTCAGGCTCTCGTTGCCCGGGGTACCACGGACACAAGCAACCCCCATCTCAGCTTCCCAGGTAGCTGGGATAACAGGCACTCGCGACCACGCCCAGCTATTTTTTGGGACTAGGGCACGCTGTGTTGCCCCGAGCGGGACTCGAACCAGGATCCTAACCCCGGCCGCTTCATGGGCTGAAACTGACAGGCACGAGCCATGGTGCCAGGCCACAGATACCATTTTTAAAAGAAAAACCACTTTAGAACTCACGCTTCACAATCTCTATAATTACAGCACAATTTTATTTGAAGCAAAGTATTGTGTGAATGAATAGTTTAGGACATTTTTGCTTAACAAATATTTATATCCTTTATATTAAAAAGAAACATGATTCCACAAATGAGAATAAAGGAAAGTTGACTTCCATGTTGGCACATGTTCAATGGCAAAAGAAAAGACAAATGCTAGCAGTAAGCATACCTGTGGCAGCGCTGAGTTGAGCTGTCTCTGGAGTGAATCTCTATCATAGATGACATCCTGGAGTCTCTGCTGGGCTAGTGAGAGACTCTCTTGGGTCTCACGAAGGGTGTCTAGCAGACGATCCCTTTCATCGAGCATATTCACCATCAGCTGCTCAAAATGGGAGTCTGAGTCCGAGCCGCTGCTCTGGGAGCCCCTTTGACTCATTGGGGCATCCTCGTTAATCGTGGGCATCACTTCACACATCATTGCTTTAAAGAAAAAAAAAGGGAACTCTTAGCGAAGAAACAACTTCCTATCATGCCACCCAGAACCACAAGTAGTCAAACTGTCTTTTTCCCAACTCACTGCTCCAACTCCAAGCAAGCTAAATATTATGATCTCAGCGAAATGTGATTCATTAACTTCCTCCAATACACATTTCCTCTTTCCACGAAAATTCAGGTATCTTGTACCCCAAATAGATAGATAGATAGATAGATAGATAGATAGATAGATAGATAGATAGATAGATAGATAGATAGATAGATAGATAGATAGATAGATAGATAGATAGATAGATAGATAGATAGATAGAGAGAGCTCGGTTTCATCTACTCAGATTTTTTTAATTCAATATTTATCCCACCTACTTCAATTTATAGTAACATATTATTACATGTACTAATGCATCACCTTTCTTTCCCTGCAGGTTTACAAATCCTTTATAACTAATACCTTCATTTACACATATATTATATTGTTAACAGTATGCACAGTGCCTGGCCTGGCACTCAAAGGATAGAAAGTAAATGATTTTCTAATGACATGAATTAATCCTCACTCTTTCATTTAGAAAGTTGACAAATAATTAAATAATCTTTTTAAGAATAATCAATTTACTCTTTATCAACCAATTTTTTTGGCACCAACCAACTTAAAGTTTCCTGACATTATAATTCCCTTTTTAATTCTTTCATAGGCTTCTTCCTGGATTTCTACAGTCTACACAGAATAGATAAATGGTACAAACTGAATTAAACATAAGTTTTGTGAAATAGATTAAGGTGCATCAATTTCTTTAGGGCATTACGATACTAATTACACTTAATATTCCTTTGTTTGCTGCGAGCTGCATTGTCTGGTTTCCATCTAAGCAATACAAACTAACACTCTTTCAAATATTCCACAAAACAGATGCCATAAATTACATTAGCTAATGTAGTAACTTCACATCTCAGCTACTGCTATTCACAAGCTCCCAGTGATGAAATAAATGAACTGCTCAGAATATTTTTTAATCATTTATTAATTTGATTTAAAATATACAGCACCGGCATTCGGATATCTCATTGACCTATTATGTGGCATTTAAAAATCAGAAATTATCTCATATTTTCTTTTATTGTCTACCTTATGTTTTTTTCTTTTTTAAAAAAATCAAGCCCAATTCAATTTAGCTTTTGTACTGGGTCCAGGAGCTATTAATTAAAGGGCCTGGTTTTGCAGAAGGCTGATGTGGAGAAAGGCTGGCTTGGCTGTTGATCCTGGAGCATTCTTTGGTTTTGAAATGCAAGGTCAATTCATTTTTCTACTTACATATTCCTGTCCTTGGGGAAAATATTTCTGGTGATATTTTCAAATAAAATGTCAAGTCTTAACAGCTCAATAGTTAATTACTTCTAATGTGATTCTTCATATAAATTGAGTTACCAAGGAGAGAAATTCAATTTTCTGTGAATGATTTGGTTAGGACCCCCTAAAAAGTAGGGGAAACTTTAAAACTATAAATGGAAGTATATTGTGACTCATCATCTATATAAAAACATTAAGGGGGAGTGGTGGGTTTTTAGGACAAGACAAGAAAATGTGTTGAGTTAAATTCATCACTCTAAACTCTGAAGGTAAAAACTTAATTCTTTTAACTTCTTATTTCAATTACCCTAAAATAAATAGCAAAGTGGGTGTGTGTAATATATATATATGTATATATTATATGTGTATTTTTAACACACATGCACTTGGAAACATACACATATACATTTGCTAATATGATACAACTATTGACCACTTAATAATAATATTGTTTTTCATAATTTTCTCAATTTTTAATTTCCCTTGAACACTATAAGAGACAGAAAAAGGAGTCTTTTCTATGCTACAAATTTTCTTTACAACAATTGAAAAGGAACTGGATAAAAACAATGTTCCAAAACATTTGAATATCTAAAATAATTAATTCATCTGTCATGCATGAAACTCACATTTTGAATAGCTGTATCATTCTAAGAGATCATTACCAAGAGTCAATGTGTTGATTTTTGACATTTAAGGTTAAACCAAAATACTGGGTGAGTAAATGTTTGCATTGTGACAATTTGTGCCAATACACTTGTAAAATTTAAATGTTAGAGTATTTAAATATTCTTATGTCTGTATTTTAAACCAACTCTCTTACCCATATCCACTCTGAATTGCCCATAACAATTTTAAATTCTGGGGGAAAAAAAGTCACACTATTGCAGGGGTTGCCTTGGCTATAATTTTCTCCTGATATGATACTCAAATTCTATCAGACTTGTGGTCACCATGGATGTTAAACATTCAAAACTTTAGGCTCTTAAATGAGTATAAAAATTGCTCTTTAGTTTAGTCAGTCTATAGATGCTATCATGAGAAGCAGTTTTGGGACCTAGAATGGCTATTAAAGTTATATTCTTGATTTCAATTTTACTATTAAATGCATGTGAACCAGGAAAGGTCACTTCACCTCTCAAAACTTCCGTTTTCATTTCTGTAAAGAAGGGATAATAACTCATATTTTTTAAAACTCCAAAGTCTGACTATGATCACGTGGTAAAACCACAAAGATCTACTGTAAATTTAAATATTCATTTATACCATACAGTGGCTAACAGTCACCTTTGCAGAAAGAAGATTTTACCTTCATGATTCATTCTGCTTTTGTGCCTAAAGGCTTTCATTTTAATGGTTGCTCTGAACTCTCTAAATAGAATTTTGAAAAATCAAACTATGCCAAAGTTACTTGAGAAATCAGATGACTCCATGTTGCTCTCTTCAGTCAACACAAATGAGTAAATCTAAAGAACCCTCATCAAAATTAGATGGGGAAAAATTGTCTGAAAAAAATAGGCTATTTTCCAGAGCTAGCTTAGTTGCTTGCAATAAAGCTCAGATCTGTCAAATAATTACAAAATATATATTTGCACAATCCTTAATATATAGCATTACCTTTTTCTTAAATGCACATTTTCATCATTAAAACAATTAAAATCTATATCCAATGTAAGAGTTAAACACTTAGCAAATGCATGACATCCGAAGGAACTTGTAGCTAGAAGGATGTGGCATTCAATCCCCAGTGTTTCATCCACATATAACACATTAATTTTTTAAATGATTTCCAATATTAAAAAGTGTCTGGCATGTCATAACTCCTAAAGAAACAGGAAAGGCATACTAACAGCTTGCTTTGATATTTGCTTTTTCATCACCCCTCCCTAAAGTCAGCTGGATATATGAATTGTTTTCCTTTTCTAGGTGTTGATCCCTTGCTCATCAAATTACTGAAAGTTTTAAGACCTAGAAGCAGTATTTATTTTGTTGTGAAAAAAAAAAAACGAAAATAAGTCTCTTTGGTTTAATTATCACAATACATGGGTATAGTTTGAAGGATTTTGTACAGGAAAACCAGTTCCCTTATTCGTAGCACATAACCTTGACTGTCTTCTACATCTTTCTGATTTCCAAATAAAAGTTTTGAATGCCCATTCTGGAGGTTTCAAGATCCAACGCGTTCCTTAGCAATAGAAGCATGCAAGGAACACCTGCACAGAGCTACAATGGGATTTTTTTTTTCCTGCCATGAATCACTTTACTCAGATAACTGGATTTAGACTGTACCAGAGACAAAGATGAAATATTCTATATAGTTGGTTTCTCTTGTGGTCCGGATGTGGTCCGGAGAAACGACCCAGCTCCATCTCAGTTATCCTACTAGGTAGTAATTCGGTGAGGGAACTCCTAGCCATTGTCTAATTACATTATATCAATATTCCTCCCGCTATTTAACTCTTTGAAATCCCCTGCCCTCAGGGAATAGTATTAGCACCTCTCAAGGAAGCGTTTTACACTTTCTTCAGTGCGTTTGCAGGCGACCCGCAGCCAGCTCACCCCACACAGCCGGACAGTTGGTTCTCAGCCACACCCCCCACCGCCCAGAAGTTGGCTTCATAATTTCCAGACTAAAATTCTTCATCCTGCCCAACAGGGGAGAGCCAGGTAGGGCGGAGGCAGAGAAAGCGGGGAAGGACGAGGATGGGGGTGGAAATCGAAAGGTACAGTAATTGGCAACGGGGAATTTGCATCTCATCTTCCCTGGGGGCGGGGCGGGGCCGGGAAAGCAGGGTTAAAAAAAAAAAAAAAAAAATCAAGCGGAAGGGAAACCGGGGCACTCCAATGCAGTTTCTGTACCTAAGGTTGGTGATTTCGGGTCCTGCTTCTTCGGTGGATCAATGACAACCGCAGTCTCCGGCTTGACGCGACGGGAGGCTCAGCCCCGGCACTCCTGGGCCATCTCCCTAGCAACGGGAGGAGAAAGGCAGCTTAGACACTCTCTCGCCCCGGCGCCCTCCCGGAACGTGCCCCGGCTGGGTGGTTTGGCTGGAACTCGGCATCTTCCCGCGGTTCCATCAGCAGCCAAGACGAGAAGCGTCCATCGGAAAAATGGCATATTACAAATTTTGCTTTGGGAAGCAGAGCTCGGTTCAGACCATTGTCAAAGCCAGAGGAGGGGGGGTGGCGGCTCTTAAAGCAGCAGCAGCCGCTTTGCTGGAGCCGCCGCAGCTCCACGCGTGCAGCTGGGGACCCGGGGCGGGGAGCCGGCGACGGGCGACTGGGTTTGACTTGCAGAAACTTAACCCAGCGGCGCGGCTCCCCGTTCGCGTCTGGGCCGTTCCGGGGGAGGGGGGGGGTTCCCTCCCAACGGGGGCTTTGGGGCGAAGGCAGGAGGAGGGTCTGGAAGGGAGTTCGACACCCATGCTCCACCCTGAGCCCCTCCCGAGTTGACGGCTAAGACTGGGAGTTGGAAAGCTGAGGGGCACGCGAGTCCCCAGGGATGCGAGAAGCAGGACCCGTCCCCTCCCGGCTCGCTGCCTACTTGCACACCAGGGGGGCTCGATGCACTTTGAAAAGGCGCTTCTTCTCTGGAAAGGCAAGCAGCCAGCCCCCCCCCCCCCC